>SCLG01001364.1:0-10911 GCA_004367875.1 Oikopleura albicans
CGATAAGATTAACCGACGCCATACTTTGCTTTATATGTTGCGGGTACGAGTCGACGATTCCTAAGCCCTTAATTTCACTATCCAGAACGATCAATTTGTGACCATTTACTTTTTTTCAATCTTCCGGTACTAAAACGTGAGGTAGTATCTTGAAAATCGGGGTAAAATTATAAATGAAAAATCAAATAAGTTTGATTCAATTGGTCTGTCGAGGCAAAAAACTTAATGGTCCGACAATGAAGCGATGCTACCAACTATCAATACACAATACACAGGGTTCGCAGTTAACCGCCACTTTTGCAGTTAACCGCCAGTTCAGGAGCCCATGAATTGTGCGGTTTACTGCGCACGGTTTTTGGGAAGTGGTCGGTGTGCACACAACGCGACACCCGACAACGCGTCGGTTTTTTTCTCTTAAATTGATACAAATTTTGCTCTCCAATACGTCCAAAAATGTATTTTTAATTTATTTTAATTAATCTATTAACGAAAATAATAATTGCGAAAAATATTTAATAGAATACTAACTAAATAATAAACAACATTTTCAATATTTTGTACAATTTTAAGATAAAATCACTTTTTTTGCGGTCGGTGCGCACACAACGCGACGGTGTGCACACAACGCGACGATGCGCACACAACGCGACGGTTTTTGAGAAGTGGTAGTGTCGCGTTGTGTGCACATCAACTGTATACAAGAAAACGCTCACTACGGCGCATCAGCCACGAGTAAATGATTTCATAATATTTCCTTAAACGGGTCAAATCTTTATAATAAAGACAATTTATCCACTCAGAGGTACTTTAAAATCAACAGTAATCCAAAAAACTTATCCGTAAGACATAGAAGCTCAAATAAAATGCAACTTTTATTCGTAACAAACGTTTCCTTGGGATCTCAATTGATAGTTTGGGTTCTAATTCTATCAATATATTCCGAAACAAGTTTAGAACACCGCGGGAATTTTTCAATGTGGACGAAGTAACTGACTCTAATTATCAAGACGGCCAGTAATTATTTCTTGCGAACCCCAAATAACGTTTTTTTGAAAAGTAAAAAGAAAAGGATTTTTATGCTAAAATAACCAAGACTTCCGACCGACTTGTCACGTTAAAGGAGAAATTATGGTTTAGTCCAAGTTTACAGTGACAGGCTAATTGCAATTAAAACTTTTAAAGCTCAATTTTTGATTGTTTTTTTTTTTTGACTGATAGCTTTATGAGTTTTATTATCATTAGGTGAAATGATAAATGCTAGTCAAATGAAACCTTGAAATATGAAATTCCGTAGGATAACTTTCTGTAAGTCAAGCGAATGAGTGATATAATATGTCTCATTTTATATGACTCATATTATATGAGTCATATAATATGACGGTTATAACCGTGGTCAGGGCGCGGCTAGGTGATCTGGGCAGGTCAGTTCATCACAACATATTTTTAGGCCCGAAAGGACAGGCCAAGACAGTTCATTTAAATTTTGAACTCGAGAGGACACGTCAGCAAAACTGATTCTTATTTTTGGTCCCGAAAGGACAGTTCAGGACAGTTAATTTTAATTTTGAACTCGAGAGGACACTTTAGGACAGCTCGTTTTTATTTTTGAGCTCAAGAGGACAGTTCAGGACAGCGCATTATTTAACCATGGCCACTCAATGGCCACTCATGGCCACCCATGGGCCACTCCCAACAGTTAGTAAAATTCAGTTAATTGCGCGAAAATAAATATCACTCAAATTTTGAAAACAAAATATTCTATTAGAAATGTTAAACGTTTATTAAATAAGCAGCCTAATGTATTTTTTTTTCATTTGCAGAGAATTTGGAAAGTATTTAACTTTGATGTGTTTTCATAGTCATTTATTTAGTCCAGTTTTATCGGATCGCGTAACTATTTGAGTAATCGGTATGTGTACTCGGTATGTAGACATGCTCACATTCAATTTAGATGTTATGTTAAGGATTTTTTCAGAAGTAGGAACACGTGTAATTTAGAACCTATTGCCACATAAATGTTCGACGTGTCATTAAGATTCTCGTGATTTAATTAACCAAAAAATCACACTTGATTTAAACTTGTATATTCAGCTGCTTCTTGAACCATATAGTTACGCCATTGAATGGCCCGTTTAGAATCAAGGTAACATGAAAAAATGTGAGGAAAAAAAATCAAAAATAGATTTAAAAAAACATATTTTGCGCATGTGGCATCCTTAGTGGATATTTTGGCAACAGAATCGGTATAATTGTGTGCTTTCACTGGAGAACTACAAACTCGCGGTCAAAAAACTGAAAAAAATCTAATTTTTTTTAGTGAAAATTTTACTCAGAAAACAATAAAATCGTGAGTTATTTTTATATCTGGTTAATGTTCTCGCGCGAGAAGCGTAGGTTTATCAAGCCAATCAGCGGGCGCGATTTAAATTAGCGTCCATAAAGCGCGCCAATTTGAAATTAAGTTTAACGGAGCAAGATTTCAGCTAGATATAAAAATAACTCATTGTAAGTAAAGTAATGTGCCTTGTAGTGTACCTATAGTTGCTTCTATAGGTGATATATATGAATTCAGGGATTTCAAAAGTCTATAAAAAAACTTTACACAGTTAATAATAATATTTTTTGAACATTAGAAGGTTGCTAAAATGATCAAAAAAGTCGTAAGAATCGTGAAGATTTGTCCTGTTATTTTTCAGGATTTTGCTCAATTTTTCCCCTTATCTTTCCCCCGTTATATTTATTTTATTTGTTTCTACTTGTCCTATAATTTTTCACGATTTGGCGCAATTTTTTCTACTGAATACATATTTATGGTGTTATATTTTTATTTAAATTTATAATAAAAAAATCAAGACTCAAAATGAAAAAAAAACATAATTAAATACAAAATTGTAATTATGTAACAAGTAATGAAATGGCGCCGCTCAGGCTAACTTCTCATTATGGAATTCGCACAATACCTTGTAATGTTGAGCGAAAAAATCATAAAAAAGTATAAAATCGCGAGTGTACTTTACCGACATTGAAAGTGAACGCGTCGAAAGAGAAACAGCTGATTTTCCCTTCAATTGAAAACTACTACACAAGCTTGTATTACATGTATTTTTAATTTCTCGATTCATAAAGTTATAAATAGTTTTCAATTTTTGGAAATTAATTTAGTGATTTTTGAATGGTTATTATTTTGAAAAATCCTAGATTTTTTTCTTTTTGAAAAGGGTTGACAAACGATCTATTTTATTAGACTCAAAATTATCAAAAATCTATTACATTTAATCTATAAACTTATTAATAATTAAATTTCAATTTTTTTTTCCAGCTTTTCCGCCTGCCTTAGGGGTTATGCGGCGAACTGTGGGTCTATTTCGCTAGTTTTGAAACACGAAAATGTCCGGATACACTCGCAGGCTATCTGGTATGAGTAAAAGAACAACTCAGTACGATATCATGTCTCTTAGAATACTACGAGGTGATTTTCTTAAATTTTAGTTTGTATTAGTTCAAGTTTGTATTAGTTCAGTTAACTAACAATATTACTTATTATTAATCACTGTCGTGTTTTGTCTTGGACAGTAACTCAAGACAGGCAAATTAATTATGGCAAATTGGTTTGTAGGCAATAATTTTTGATTTTAAGCAGCGCATTCTTTGAGCAAATGTATCGGTATTTTATCGTCAAAAGTAATTTTTCGTTAACCGGAAATGTACATCCAATTATCATATTAAATACTGGTACATTGAAAAGTTACCTCAATTTTTTTATATTCAAATTTAATAAAACACTTTAGTAGTGTAGCCTATATATATATGATGTAAAACCAATAATCGGATATCCCTTTGTTTGCAAAAAGACGGCAAATTTAAATTCCCCGTTGTCAAGTTAGTCTAAATGACAATTTTGCCGAAAATAAGTAGTACAAAATATTAAAAACCGGTTACCTGATGCCCATTTCCGGTGACCCGGAATAAATTGTGACAAAAATAACCGCTATAGGCACACGAAACGAATTAATAGGCCTGATTATGGATTTTTTCGACGAATTTCGAACTGTTAGCAGAATCAATGAAAACACTGCAATATGGCACTATCGGTCCACACAAAATAATTCAAATGGGTATAAAGATCGTTAAATAAGTTTATTTCTTGTGAACATAGCATATGGTTAATTCATGTACTTGTGCGTTCGTTACCCAAACTACTGTAAAATCAACTGTGTTTTCTAAAAATGAAACTTAATTCAATCCTATTGGGTGTTACAGTGACATTAGCGGCACAGATAAAAATCACTCAAAGCGACGAAAGTGACTCGGATAACGAAATTGGAAATTCAGGTTGTGTTGGCAATAGATGCAATACAAAAAATGATTTCATGGAACTTAAATATACAACAAACACTTACAACCGAAAATAAATTTATGAATAAGTCGGTTGAGAATGGGGACCGATCAAACAGCGAAATTGATCACTTCATCTACAATGAACTTGAATGGTGTGGCTACCATGATTTATCCAATCAGGATTGCATTCATCGATTACAACAAAATATGGAATACTATTATAGTAATAAATACTCATGCGCTATGACGTCGGGACGTGATTGGGCGTCTTGGAAGACGTATAGTGCATCAAATTCAAAATATGGGACATATGCTATGTGTGGACTAAAGGGACAGCTTTCTATGAGCGATCTCGGAAGGTAAACATTCAACTAGTAGTTTACGGCAACCGCGCACATATAAACTAGACGCCAAAGGACCCCCTTTTGGTCATATTTTTCTCGAACGCAGCATCTCAAGTTTTGTTTTCGTCATACTATTTTGATTAATCTAAATTTGTAAACAAGGTACGCCGTTAACCGGCCACTTTCGAGCTAATTTTTTCAGAGCTTACGCCTACATGGTGCGCCGTTAACCGGCTAGGTGCCATCAGTCGGCCGTTTTTGTGGTAAATTATGAGTATTTCTTGTTTCTAAGTGCCAAAAACATATTTACATAGTTATTGTAATAAACTTAAAATACGTTTCAGCATTTTGGATACACTATGTTCTGATGCATTGTATAAGTGCTATTGGGAGTCTGAATCACTCGCATGCATGCGCGATTATATGAAGCCGACTTTGGATAGCTATTGTTGGCCCGGTGGTCATAACCAGATAGTAACAAATCAGAGCGATGGCTGGGGTAAGTTGAAACATACTTTCCCAGCTTGAGTGAAAGCACATCTCATTACACGCGTCCACGTTTGAGTTCCCAATGTCACAATCTTCTTTTGTAAATAACCAAACTATCAAAGGTCCAAAAAGAACTTTTGACGGTGGAAAGTAATACTGAGTTAGTTTATAATGGAATGTACAAATTATAAAGCTAAAATGTATTTTATCTGGAGTTATTAGAGAATGAAACATTTGAGTGTGGCTTCGAGACGCAAATTTTCGAGCTAACTTGAAAAAATAACCATTTGTTGAATTACACGTTTGTAGACTGAAATTAATACAAAGGATGCGCAGTCAACCGCCACCCTTCGCGGCGTCCTCAACTGGCGGTTAACTGCAGAAGTGGCGGTTAACTGCGCATTGCGTAGGGGATTCACTTGGAAAAAGTGGCGGTTAACAGCAAAGAAGGGTCAAAGTAGCGGTTAACGGAAAATAACGTTTTTGACCAATGAGAATTGGATAATTTAGGAAAAAAAAACCAAAAAGGATGATTCATAATTTTAAACTGAAAAATTATTATAATAAGAAAAATTTAAAATTAAAATATTTGAATTAAATAAATTTAAGAGAAATTAAATAAATTTTTAAACAGTTTTTTATTTTCAAAAATAATCAAAAACCGGAAATAGAAATACTTTGATTTTATAGAACGTCAGTATAGCATTTTTAAGGCATGGCTGTTATAAACAAAGGGTATGTATGAAATAAAAAAAAAATTGAACTAACCTTACCAAGTAAATTGACGAAAACTTTGTACAAAAAGATTATATTTGACAAATTAATTTAAGTTTATTGGTGGACATATGGAGGGTATACTGCCACAGCAAGTTTAGAAGATAAAGCAGTTTGTTGTGTTTCTTATTGTGTACAGTAATTATGAATACAGTATTATCTTTAATTCTTCAATGATTTATTTCCCACAATTGTAAAACGTTAAATTAATTCAATTTAACGACTTTCAGTAAGTCCGTCGTAACGTATGAAATTGAAGAATAATTGAAAGACCAAAGGTATTAAGAATTGAACAAAAATTCGGTGTTATTAACATTATTATAGAATAATAAATAGACAATTACAGTGAAAAATATCGCAGTAGAATGTCTCAAATATATATCTCAGTATTTTAAAGATTAAAACAGATATCAGCAAAAATAAGAGCGAAAACCGTTTCCGGGTTTTAGAGAAAAGGTCGTTAGGAATTTTTGGCCGAAGTTTCGGATGCATTTTGTTCAAAATTTTCCGCCGAATTCGTCTCATTTCCATCATTGTCATTTGCTGACTATAATCGGACGAAAGCAACTACCACTTTGTACCGCAGGGGAAAGTCCGGTGTTTCATTTTTCAGGGCAAAACCCTCATCACGTCCATAACATGTGCCGTCCTTCAGTGTCGCTTTTGCCGACGGGTCAATTAAGGACCGCCACTTTTAGTTTTGCTTAAGTTGCTCGATAGTCGCCATGAGCATACAGTTTCGTTTGTTTTGTCGCACAACAAGTAACTCGTAGTCGAAGGTCGCCGTTGGTTGTCTGTTGAGCGGCGTGTCGCGACATAGGTATCGTTTGGTGTGCGGTCTTGGGTGGTGCATTTCATAAACTGGCGGCATAACGTCCTTTTTTGATGAAAACGTACAATGAGTTATTTTTATATCTGGCTGAAATCTTGCTCCGTTTAACTTACCGTCAAATTGGCGCGCTTATTGGGCGCTGGTTAAAATGAAGGCCGTTGATTGGCTCTATAAACCTACGGTTCTCGCGCGAGAACATTAGCCCGATATAAAAATAACTCGTGGTATGTTTTTTGATAAACTTACATAACTTCCATAATTGTTCATGATTTTAAACAATTTATCACCTGCAACTCGCGTATACGTACTTTTACTTGCGACAAGGACTTCGACTTAATCCTTAACCCTAAACTAAGTAACTATAAGTCCCTAGGACA
Source organism: Oikopleura albicans (assembly GCA_004367875.1). Classification (NCBI taxonomy): domain Eukaryota; kingdom Metazoa; phylum Chordata; class Appendicularia; order Copelata; family Oikopleuridae; genus Oikopleura; species Oikopleura albicans. Next base: position 7,155 of record SCLG01001364.1, read on the forward strand.
CTTAAATTCATCTGTTAGTTACGTATACGCCCTGACTTTGCACAATTAAAAGTTAATTTTCGCAAAAAAATTGACTTTTGTATATAAAATCCCAAATTTATCAGAACAGAAAATTAGGAACAACAGCTATCACTGTTTAGACATTAGTTCTTATCAACTTCTTCAAAACGTACCGGATTTTCATAATCTGCTTTGTTCAATTCTGAAATCATATCAATCCGTTTTTAACGTCAAGATTTCAAAGATACCGGTCATCGTGTACAAAAGATAATGAGTTGTATCTTATTCCCTTTTTCTGTCATTTTGACAATTAAATTTTTGCCGGACAAATTTCCGCAATGTGCGCACTTTTAGGATAATTCCAATTTACCTAGTTTGGTACACATTATTTGCGGGAACTGGCGTCTTTTCCGATAAAACTTTTTTTGGAGAAAAAGTATTTACAAGAAAACGGAGTCATAATACAAAAATGTATGAACTTATAAGACGTATTGTTCGCATAACAACTTAATTGTCTCGAGCTGCCAATTTTGATTGGCCGCGTTACCATAGCAACGCGAAAAACAAATAAGATTTTCTTCCTTTTTTTTACACGTACGCCAGGCGCTTCCAACCTAATACTTCATGAACTGAATATTATTAAAATTTATCGGACCGGTACAATCGTTGAAATATGAAAAAAAATATCTTCGGAATTAAACCCCATAAAGTTAACAAAATTCATTGAAGTTAACAGTCGGTTCGCGTCATTTTTTTTTCAATTTTAGTTGACGCACTGTCTACTAAAGTTAACAAAATTTATGGAAGTTACACCTTTTTCACTGACGTTTTGTTAACTTCTTTAGACAGGTGGTTAATTTATAAATGATCTTCTAAATGAAAAGGTAGTAAGAAAAACGTGGAAGAACGTTAGACAAATGACATAATCTTTGAAAATTTCTGTAAATCGTCTTAAAATTGTTTCAGTTTATTAAGAAAGTAAATCTCAGTTCACTTTGCATAACTCTCAAAAGACGATGTGCATCAATGACGGTAATCGAGCATTTTAATAGGATTACTGAGATTTAAGTTTAACCACAGACGTCTTCAGATAACAGTTGTTATCTTAATAAACTGTCAAACATTCATATTGCATACTGTACCGTATACATTTGCAAAACTATCTTTCAATTATTAGTCATCTTATTTGGTTTGTGTCTAAATAACGAAAATGACCCATGAAAACGAGTAGAATAAAAGAATTTAGGCTAATGATAAGAATACTCAACAATTTTGTGTTCTCCGTTGCCAATTTGGCCCTTACAATGAGCTCCTGTGGCCAATTGGGAGATAGCTCAAGAATGCATTCGTGGTTGCATCATTTAAAAATATTATTATTGTCTTACAATAGATTCTTCCTTCAATTTGGCGTGCTTGTTCGACGCTGATTGGCTGCACAAACCTACGGTTTTCGTATCAGAATATTATCAAGATATAAAAATAACCAATGGTAATTTTACTTCATTTATTATAAACAGTTATGTTGACCCCGAGTTCTAAGATAACAACGTAAATAGATGCAGAAATACAAATTGTATTATACACCAGCTATCTAAGTAAGTTAACACTATTTAATAGTTAACACTATTTAATAGTTAACACTATTTAATACTTAAAGTAAATTAACACAATTTTTTTGTTGATTCTGTAAAAAATCCGTGGTTCAAATAATTAGGCCGAACGTATTATCGTACTCTACTCTGCAAATCAATATTTTCACGATGGCGATTCTAAACTGCGTTTGGTCACATCAATTTCGATTGCTAGAGATGAAAATTTCGGTAATTATAAGATCATTTTCATTGAAAATTCCCGTGTCTTAGTTTTGCTCTGCTGCAACAGGGGTATCATTTTACGACTTATCTTGCTGGAACACATCTGGACATAAAAGACCAGTATTTTCCGCTATTCTAGGATTCAATTTACACATCTGAAAATGCAGATTTTCGTCATGAATTAGAAACCAAATAAAATGTTACATAATGTTCATTCTATAATGTTTTACATGTCAGTAATTGTTGATTAACTTCTGTTATGTTGTCACCCCTAGCTTCCAGTGATACCGTCTTAGCTTCATGAAAATCAGCTGCAGGTTTCTAGAATAGACCAGTTTTCGTTTCATTTTCTTCCCATTTTCTCAGTAAGCATATTATGAAACGAAAAAATGGTCTATTCTAGAAACGCGCAGCCGATTTTTATGACACTCACACTGTAGTCCCTGAGTATTCTTATCTAGATTTTTAAGCAATTATTCTTGAAATACTTACTGCACTCATTTGTTCTAAAAAAAAATTTTCAATAACACGTATCGTTATTAATAAAATTTAACTTGGTTAAACGGCCAAATAACTGCGCAGATAGTGTGTATATTAACTTCTCAGATTAAATCACCTCCAAACGAATATATAAAAAAAAGAAACACGTTGACTGATTTCATACGAGTCGTTTAAATAAATATTAGCAAGTGCTGGAACGTACACTTTACACTATTTTTTAATTTATACAAATTATTTTTTAAATAATTTTTTAAGAAGCTTATGCCAAGGGTTGATGGTTCAGAAAGCTACTCCCTAGTAGCAAATTGTACTGTAGTTTTAGTGATAATAGCCTGTGCTGTTAAAAGCACATAGAAACTTGACAACATACAAAGCTTACATAAATAGGCTTAAATCCAAGCTGAGCCAACGTAAGCCAAGGCTTTAATGAGCTGCATGCTGAGCCCTGCAGCCATAAAGACTAAACGAGTATAGCAAAAGCAGAATAAATTTTTAATGAAAAATATTTGACTCCGTTTATGAACCGCTCTTATTTATAGGTAATCGCAGGCTCGAATAGAGCCTGTGATTTTTATTAAATCTGGGTGCTCCCATTTACGATATTGGAAGACAACAGCGAGAGAAAAAGAAACAAAAGAGAAATAAATTGCAATTAATACAATATCATCCACGTAATCTGTCTATTTTTTCAATTAAAGATTTATATGCGTCTTTAGATTTCCATATGATTCATATGATATGAATCACAGAAAAACGTAAAATTTCCGTAAAATCCTAAATTTAAGTTGTAATACAGTGTTGAATCACAAAATCGTTTTGAACATTTTTCCTTAAGGAGGGGTCCGTCGTGTTATTTGCAAACTGGACGTTTGGGAAAAACGCTTTTTGGCACGTTATATTGAAACTATTGAATTGTTTTTTTCTCTCTATCAATAAAACACCGCTTCCCGCATCTGATAGAAATATTTTTTATGACATAGTTCACAGCACCGATAGTGTATTGGGTATTTAACTTGAGAAAAACGCAAACTTGACGCTTGAATACCACCATCACTGTCGATGGTATGGATTTCCTTTTTTGATTGAAATGTTTGGAATAATAAGGCGCAAAAAATGACCAGACAGGTTTTGCGTAATTGATCTAGAACAAAAAATATTTTGAAAAATCCTAAAAAATGGTTCAAAATTTCAAAACATTTAACCGTCGCGACCTTAAAATTACATGAAAGAAAAAAGATATCGAAAATCTGTCTGGTCATTTTTGGCATCATTATTTGTGTCAAATTATGCCACAAGAATAATGGTGGTTCTCAAAATCAAAGAACAACTTTTTTTTCGACCTCACCAAATCAAAAAACTACTTTTCCAGATCGATAGAGCTCGGAAAACTAATCACATTTGCAAAAAAAAATTATAAAAAAGTACTCAAAAAAGTACTTTTT
>SCLG01001365.1:0-25253 GCA_004367875.1 Oikopleura albicans
ATTCTAAATGAAAAAAGTTTTGATTTTTTTATAAAAAGTTTTTGAATTTTTTATGTAAGGGTTTTTGAGTTTTTTATTAAAAAGTTTTCTGAACACGTTATTTTTTTCTTTCGACAAATACGTATGCAGAGGGTGTGAAAATATACTGTTGTATGGTTATAGACGTTAAGAGTCACTGTGTGGCGAGATCAAAGATTTATGGCCCGAAAGTACATAAAGCCATACTTTCACATTGGCGTGATAATAATCTTGGGTGGTCAAGTTATGTCACACAGAGTCTTTTTTTAAATTTTATACTTGCTTTTCCCGGCAATAAATGATAGTTAGTAAGAATTTTTTTAAGCCTACAAATTACTGGAATTCCTTAAAAACTGTAATTTGGGGCCCAAAGTACAGATTGGGCGAAGACATAAAATGCCGAGGTCTACAACTGTTTTCATTTTCGCTAAACAAAGTTAGTTTCTGGCCATTTATTTCGGAATTGTTGATAAAGGCCAATAATAATTTTGTTTCTGAAAAATGTATTATTATTATAGTCGACTAAAAAAGCAAATATGTTCATTTTATTATACGTACGCATGAAACAATACCACGGTTTTGCTTGGATTTTTGAAGCCAAGCCTACTCGGTTCAGAACTGAATTCCACGCATACAAAATATTTTCGAGATATTATGAGAGAAAATTTAATAAATAATGGGCGCTATCGAAATGAGTCGGTGCCTAAAAAGCCGTCGTAGTGACATAATGCGGCTTTATTAATGCCGGTAAGTGATTCGGAAACTTTTTCAGCTCAAAAATTCCGGGAAACCCGTTTGTATGGCAGTTTTTTGTCATCGATTTTTTGCTAATACCAATAATAGTGAATCCTTATTAAATAAATTTCCCTTTAGAAATTTTCCCCCATATGATTTTAACTGATAATTTAATCCACATTTATTTCCTTTTTTCCATTCTTTACTTGACCTCAATTAAAGTACAAATTCAATAGGCATTCTCCTCGCGAATAATAATTCTAAATTTTCATCTTTATTCTGCGCGAACGAAAATAAAATACAGTTCAGCGTCCTTCAATTTGGCTGCATCAAATGTGTTCAATCATAATACGTTTTCGTCTTTCAAAACATTATTTTTATGTCATTTTTTATGCCTAATAAGTGATGACGATTTGACGGATATTAAACGGTTATTTTTTATACTATTTTTTAATTTAAAATTTATGCTTTCCGAAAAACAGCATAAAAAATAACTGAATATCCGTCAAATCGTCATCACTTTTTAGGTAATAAACGTGACATAAAAATAATGTTTTGAAGGACGAAAACGTATTATGATTAACACATTTGATGCAGCCAAATTAAAGGACGCTGAACTGTATTTTATTTTCCACATTTGTAGAGTATAGGGCACATTTGGTTTCAAGGGTCCATTTTTTGGCGGTTTCACTTAAAATTTCATTATTTCGTGTTTCGAATTGAACTTTTACTTTAACAAACACAAATACAATTGAAGAAAAGTGAATTCGACCAATCAACCTTTAAAGGGCGCTTTGGAAATTTATCAAACACGAGTTTTCAGTTTGGGCATCTGTTAGTGCCCGACAAAATATTACCAGAATTTGGATAAATTGTTGTCCTTGCTCCCATTGGGTACGTTTTTGATTCTCGAAAATAGCGCCCCTATTCGCGCGAATTGTCCATTTTTGGATATTATATAGAAATTTCATCTTCAAAAACCTCCCTATTGAGAGAAAAGATTGTATTTATTTTTGATGTTTCTTGGGCGTACCGTTCCCCCCTTAATTTTATTTCCATTTGCTTTAACCATTTACAAAAAAACGTAATATGTACATTATCGTTCTGCGCTTTTATCATGACCGGTTTTCAACTTCAATTAGATCAAAATGCCCAAAAAAATCGAACAATTTCGGTCCCTGTGTTTGTCATCTTGCTGGCTAATCATTACCGACTGTTTGACCGGTAAATGATATCTTGATTTTTTTCCACTCGTTAATCGCATCAAAATGATTATATGTTGTTCAGTTCCTGAATAATGAGAATCAAACATTCGTATAAATAAAAAAGACGCCGTGCTATATAAAAATGTTATGTAATTTTAAGAACTTTTCCATTTCACAAATCAAAATACAACAAAAAAAAATATCACAGATTTATTTTTCCAATATTTATTTTATCCGTTTTGAAGGGATGGTTTGAATTGGTTTAAAATCGTAAAACGAAATTGGATTACAGTCCTCGTCCCCAAAAAGGGCAAAAAAAGTTGGGACAAACCTACAGTCGCGGCTTTCAAATTGTGCACTGTTTCAGGAGACTCGTGAATTCTTCGGCAAAAAGTGTTTTTGGTTTGCCAGACAAAATTTATGGATTCAATTTGTTATTTTTTTGTTCGAAACGATAAAGGAATCAATTTTGTGTATATCTATGAGTCATAGACTATGACTCCAAAACGCCCTAGAAAAATAGTAGTCCACTTTATAATGACAATTTTCTCAAATTGTGGACGACTTTCAAATTGTGCACGTTTTTCGGAAACGCAAATTGCACAATTTGAAGGTCGGGACTGTACTCGTTTCGAGGACTGACGGCATTTTTCAAGGCTAAACGGCTTAATTTTTATATGTTTGTTGGTGTCTAAGTGCTTTTTAAGTGTTTAAAATGGCTTAAGATATTAGTCAAACCCATTTCGGGACACTTACCTGTTTGGGGGACGAGGACCGTACCTCATTTATACAGATCGATTCTATAAACAAATCTTGTTAGAATTGGCTCACTTACTGTCGGAATTTAGAAACGTAATGAAAAGTGAGAACCTGTGGTGTTAATCAAAATATTTAGCCAAGGTATTTGTATTTGTATATTGACATAAAGTTCCTCCTTTTTAAAGATATAATGTGCGATTGAATGGGTACATTGAAGCGGCTCGTGCCGGTGGCGGCTGCGCTGCTGCTCATGATTGGCATTACCGCTGTATTTTATGGGTACGTAATATAATACACTGTACTATTAATTGTCATGCACTCCGAGCTTGCTACAAGGGGTGGTTATAAGGTCGAAAATTTGATCCAGTTTAACTAAAAAAGTGGAACGGGACATTTATACATTGGGGTATTCGTAAATGACAAACTAATAAAATACTAGTCGCACAGTAAGATAACGCGCTTCTCGCTTTCTCAAATTTTCTATTCTAATACAGGTAGGCTAAAAAGCGAGAAGCACGTTATTATACCTCAGAGTCTGAGACTCAGACTGTATGATTCTAAACTTTGGGAATAGATATTTTATTTTGGCAGACCAAATTTAGGAATAAATGTATTTTTAGGTCAAAAAGGGCCCTTTTCTGGACAAAATTATGTCTTTTTTTGAATTATGTCTTATTGTAGATCACCTGGACGTCGCTTAAAAGAAGAGCTGAATTCGTCTTGGCTATTATGTGGCGATATTGTATTGTTTGTACTTACCATGATCCATTTTGTTACGGCAGCTACAGTCGATCCCGGAATTCTTCCAAGGTATAAAACAATAGGATATTTTATTCTTCCACGGTGGAAGTTTCACCTATGTTCGGAATTAACCGAAAAATAAGACTTGTACACATATTCGTGATCAGTGAATCAAAGGCGTTCATTTGAGCCCTAATATAACGAAATCGAAGAAAAAATTTTTGTACACTTTTTGAAGTCAACGTTCGTTCTAACTACGCAAAAATTTCGAACAAAAATTTCGATTTTTTTTCAAAAGTTCTACAATTGCACTTTTCCGATTTTTAATATCATTATTGGTATTCCTAAACTCCCAGATTCAAAATCGTAATTTTCTCCATAAAAACGTTTTTCCCATTTTAACCCCTAGGCACCTAAAAACTCATTTTCCACAATACATCTTAATTTTTTTATCAAGATGTCATGAAGAGGACGACGATCAAATGGCACCTTTGTACAAAACAGTCGAGATCAATGGGGTCAATGTACAGATGAAATGGTGCTCTTCTTGTAAATTTTATCGTCCACCAAGGTACAAATTAAGAAAAATATCGCGCTTATGTGAATTATATGAGTTCCTGGTGATTAATTTTATTTTTTTAGGAGTTCACATTGTTCAGTTTGTGATAATTGCGTTCAAGACTTTGACCATCACTGTCCATGGTTGGGTAATTGCATTGGACGTCGAAACTACCGGTTCTTTTACTGGTACTTGGTCACGTTAACACTTCATATGGTTTACGCCTTTTCTTGCTCGCTGATTTACATTATCCACCTCACAAATAAAGAACAGTTTGATCTTGTAAGTTGGCTTTATCATATACTTGCGGGGTGGTTATAAGGTCTGGGATTTTGTATGTTATAACTTATAAGGTCGTATCATATGTTTAGCACTTTGATCGCATCACTAAAATATCCTTGAATAAGTTATGTTCACTTAGTGAACACTAATGTGAATAAATTTAGAAAAAGGGCTTAATTTCCATTAAATATTGGGTTTTATATATTGACTTTTTTGAGAACATTTATGATTTTTACTTTTAGCCAGAATTTTGAGACCTTCAGTTTATAACCAACAACGCCTGTATTTATAATAACTTATTTAGGCAAATAACGATATTGTTGCCTCCATTGTGATATGTGCTTTAATTTTCATATTGTTATTTTTTGTGTGTGGCTTGACGATATTCCATACTTACCTCATTTCCAACGGGCGGACGACGTACGAGCAATTCTCGGCGCGATACCCGATTAACTCGCCATTCGACTACGGCTGTTCTGGCAACTGGCACCGCACGTTTTGTCACGTGATTTCAATAAAAATTCCAACATTATCAATCATTTATAGTTTTCTATGAATTGGTTGATTTTAGGTTATTCTAAGTACGAACATCAGATCCTTCGTAGCCGGTTAAACCTATAGAAATGTCTTTCTTGGAAATTAAGAATGAAATTAAGATTTTCATTTTACCAGTGCTTAAAAATGGTTCGATCATATTTGACTTTGACCTTAAAACCAGAAATATAATTTCCGATACGAAATCCGACGCTTTTCTGGTACTAAATTAAAATGCAAGTTAAAACGATTTTGAGTTTTAAAAAATGCATGTTACAAACTCTTGAATTAAAAACATTCGTGTTCAAAAATTGCATATTTTTAATAGATTCAAAAAGCTTGGAGTTAAAAAATTGTGAAGTAAAAAGCAAATTGTGTATTACGATGTTTAGCTGTAGAAAAATTGCGTGTTAAAATTTTTGGTTAATAAAAATCTGTTAAAAAAATCTGTTGCTAAAAAATTGAGTGTCGAAAATTTGATGTTAGAAAATTGCGCGTTAAAAATTAGGATGTCCAAAAACTGCATGTTAAAAAATTGGTATTAAAATGCGTGTTAAAAATTTAGTTGTTAAAACATTGATGTTAAAAAGGAGGTCGTATAAAATTTATTTTAACGTTTTTTAATCACGGCCTCAGTCTACCAATTCCTCCGTCGCTTCTTCCACCTGAACCATATATTCAAATAACCAATAAATATGTACAGCAGCCCGATTGTAAATGCGAAGTTCGCGAACGCAATGGCCTTCCCGAACGAAATAACTTCAAAAATGACTATTCCGCCAAAGTCACCAAAGTGACGACGGTTTCTCCCGACAAGAGCCGTAACAAGCATACAAACAATAGCCAAACGGTTCGACTTCTCGAAAATGAACAGCAGGACGCCTCATCTATTGGCAGCTTCTCGATGAATGGGGATGTCAGTAAGTGGACGTTTGAGTTCTGCGCCAATTTGAAATTTGACCCTTTTCTGAAGGGTCAAATTACATTATTTCGGTTTTCTCATGTTCAATTTTGGTACCGGAAAAAATCCTATCGATTGAGGGGTCTGCGGTTCTCATACGACCAACTTGTAATTTGACACTTTTAAGGGGTCATACAATTTTGACCCCACCACAGGAGACCCCATCTATTTGCAGGTTCTCAGTTACCGGGGATGTCAGTAAGTGGCCGTTTAACTTTTNACAAACAATAGCCAAACGGTTCGACTTCTCGAAAATGAACAGCAGGACGCCTCATCTATTGGCAGCTTCTCGATGAATGGGGATGTCAGTAAGTGGAAGTTTGAGTTCTGCGCCAATTTGAAATTTGACCCTTTTCTGAAGGGTCAAATTACATTATTTCGGTTTTCTCATGTTCAATTTTGGTACCGGAAAAATCCTATCGATTGAGGGGTCTGCGGTTCTCATACGACCAACTTGTAATTTGACACTTTTTAAGGGGTCATACAATATTGACCCCACCACAGGAGACCTCATCTATTTGCAGGTTCTCAGTTACCGGGGATGTCAGTAAGTGGCCGTTTAACTTTTGCGCCAAATACATTCGATTGGTGGGTCAAAAATTCTCGTATGAGATCAATTTGAAATTTGACCCCTTTTGTAAGGGTCATATTGGGGTGAGATTTGGACCTTTTTGTAACGCACATTCCGCGAAAACCAAGACAGCTATTGATAAACGGTTTTTGACATAGAAATCGAAAAAGGGTTTTTGATTTTTGGAAAAAATTTCGTACCGTTACCAAAACCGGTAATTACTGGTTAAAATATAAAAAAAAATCGTGATAAAATAATAAATATTTTTTTCAGCGAGGTCGATTCCTGAGCCCATGGGAAGCATGTCAAACCTGCAAAATGGCCTAACAATATCGCTTCAAAATCTCGCCGTCCAAACACAAAAAAGCGGCCTAGTTTGTACATTGCCGCCGCACGACGATCAGTATGAACCGAGTGATCCCCTTGATCCTCTTCAATCAGATTCCGTTATATTTAATAATAAGAAAAATACAATTGTTAAAGTCACCGACTTTTAAAGAACATGATAAGAAAAATTATTCGCCACAAGTGTTACGTTTTTGACTTTTTTTTGCATCGTTGCGTTCATGCACAATCTGTGTTCCAACAATTGTTCAGTTTTATTATACATATAAAAATATTTATATATTTTGAAGGGACCGATTGAATTCCGAGTAAGTACAATTGAGATAATGTTTATTTGAAAATATATATCATGAGATGACGGGAAATTACTACAGGGGTTCGTTATAAGGCCTGAGATTTTGTCCGTTATAAGGTCTTATGATTTTTTAAACGAAAACATGTTTTTGAACTTTTTTTTTAATTGATAAGGTCTTTCAAAAATGATTTATTTTAGGTCTCCAAGTCAAATGATAATTATTCAAGGCCATACAACCTTATATGTATTTTTTTCACATGTGTAAATTCTATAGGTATCACTATTGTACTTTATACTAATTCATTCGGTGCCATTTTAAATGCGTCGAATCTTTAATATACACATGTCAAGTACGCACATATATGAATTACATTTTAGAATTTTAAATTATTTATTACTTAATTTTCATCAAATCGGACGTGTGTGGGTTAAGGAATCGTTGGCGCTGATCTGACATCTCATATTCCCAAGTAGCCGACGCCTTACAGCTTTTTCTACATTTTTTTTTCTTTTTTTTTTGCATTTCTGGACCCAAAAATATCGTCGTTGAGGCAACACATACTTTGTTTGAATATCCTGAAAAAATCAAAATAAATTCAGAAATAACCACTTGCAATTAATTTGTTTGTAGTAAACAAGACAATCACAAAATATTTAAAATATTATAGATAATTTATAATCTGGTAGTCTGGCAAAATTTTAGCTAATAGCGTCAATCAACTACGTGGGCGAAATGTTTTTCCTGTATTGAAATTGGGTACGATAGTAAATCGATAATTTATATAGTTTTTGCAGAATGAAACAAAATATTCAGTGCCGACTCATTTATAAGTTATAATACAGGGGAGTCTGGTTATAAGGTCACAAGGTGTGACCGTTATAACTTATAAGGTCAAGTCATCTTTTTTGCACTAAGGTCAAGTCGTTTTTTCATGATAAATCATGTCTTTTTTCACTTTTTTTGGGTTTAAATTTAGAAGTCGACATGTACGTTTAGAACGACACGGGTAAAACTCGGGTAATATTTTTTTATAGAAATCATATCTTTTTGGACTTTTTCTTGCATTAGTCATTTATAAATATAAATATATTCAGTCCCTAATCCCATAAGGGACGCTTCCGAGGGTTTCTTAGTCGTGACCTTATAGTCCACTATAACTGTGTCGATATTGACTGTAAGGTTTTTAAGTAATCAGCAAACATTTGCGGTAACAAAAATTTTAAAATTAAACTTCCTCTGGGGTTTTTCGATTATTTTATTTTGACACAAAAAAAATACAATTTAAAAAAACGTAATTTACACATAAGTTTTATAAATGATTCGGGCTGTATTGTCATTTCATCAGAAGTACTTCATAATAAAATTATTCCTAGAACAAATGGGCCGGCTAACTGAATTTGCTTTTCAAAAAAGACGCCAAAATTAAATTCAGTTGAGACCAATATTTTTGTCAATTAAAAGAGCATACTGTATATAATATATATACTATATATACTGTATACATAAAACCAATTACATTTTCACAGTTCCGACTGAAAATATATACCCAATATCAATCTGTGTGTTTTTATTTTTGTACAAAATGTATCATGTAATATGTACAGGGTTGAGTGGTTATAAGGGCTTCTCAAAATATATTTGGAAACTACATATAAATTTACTACACTTAATGCGCTGTTAACCGGTCACAAAATTTTTCAAAACGTGAACGGTTCACAGCCCAGCTCGTTATAATAATATCAATATTAAATAATGCTATAGATCAAAAATTTTTGGTGAAAAGTTGCCGGTTAACAGCGTTCCGTGTGTACCCAACATGAAAGGATTTTGACACTTTATCCATAAGGTGGTTTGGTTTAAGGCTTAAATTTTCAGATACAATGATGCCTTTCAGGGAAAAATAGATTTTTTTAGATTAAATATCACATATCTTTTTAGTATAAAATTTATAATTTCAGGATTTTCGTGGGAAATTTTTTTAATCGTAGGGAATAAGATTTTATTTAGGCGTGACCTTATAACCAACCCACGATATTAATATAGAATTTTTTTTGTGAAATCAAATATACTAAAAATTGTATTCGATATGTTTTGGGGTTAAAATTTTTCGTTTTTTTAAGTAAATGCCCCAATGCAGTTGAGCTAGCGCTCATAACCACCCTTAACGTACTTTGTTAAAAAAGTCGTTAATACCCTAGTCTAGATGCCGTTAAATCGCGTGTGAGAAAGCTGTAGTTCGAATCTAACGAAATTTGATATTTATTTCTGTGCTGTAATTCGACAGTTTAATAAAGCCAAGCTTGTTCTCTGAAATTCGGAACCCTGATTTTCGTTATTACAAATGGCATATAATCACTAATTGAAATAACAGGGTCTCTCGCGGGTCTTCTAAAAATATAAATTTCCATTGACTCCGGTCAAAAAAAAAACTTCCAAAATCCAACAAACAATTTTAAATTGAGCTCAGATAAAAAAAAAAGAAAACTAATAGTATGCCAAATTTAAGTTTTTTTCTAAGACGTGTTTTAAATTAAAGCGGTATAATTCTAATTTTTTAAGCAGAATTGCGTCGGTTTGATTTGATTTGATCTTCACCTTAGAGTTAAAAAACCGTGTCAAATATTATGCTTGAAAAATTCAATAAATCAATCATTGCAAAATATAAGCCTGTTAAATCTTTATTTTTTGAAATTAAGTTACTGCAATAATCTTAAAAAACGTGAATTGCTCATACCGTATGTTTCATACCTTATTTGACGAAAATAAACAGAAAAATTAGCCGTTTGAAATTACCGCACTTGTATAGGGTGGTCTCACATTAAGGGACACTTATACCAAAAAGATTCAAATCCAGGGATGAATTTTTTTGGACAAATATTCAAAAGGTTCAAATTAAGGTACAAAAATGGATTTTGGTCAAAAAAACCCGTCCCTTAATCTGAGACCAACCTCTACAGTATTTAACTGCCCACTGGGAGATATGTTAATAAGACCGCATCCTTTTTCTAGATGCACGTAAAAACGTAATTGATTTTTTGGGGGTTAAAATTATCGGAATGAAAAAAGTCCAAAAGCAAAAAATATCTTGATTTTGTTCCTAGGATTTAGGTACCCATTTTTTTATTTTTAAATCCCAGAACACCTAAGGTTTTCATAATTTGTTTTCCAGTATCATGCGATGATAAAATACAAATGTAATTACAGTCCTTAACCATTTATCGGACGCTTTTTTGGCCAAAATGGGGTCATTCTAACAAAAAAGACCTCTTTTGTGACGATGCTCATTTATCGGACGCTATTTTCGAGAACCGAAAACGTCCAATAAATAGTTAAGGACTGTACGTAATTTCGCGATATCCAATTTTGCCCCACCTAAAAAAATACTTTAGTTTATCTTAGTGCAGGAATAGCATGACGTATCAATCGCGAGAAAGCGACCTTATAATCTATTTTCATATTGTTTGTGTAATGTTATCATACTCTGGAATTGGACAAGTTAATTGCGCCCAATTAACCATCACGTGTTTTATTTGTCAAGATGGGGGATATATTATTACATAAAACATATAATTTGTGTCTTTCAAAAGAAAAAAAACTTCTGCTTGCACAACACAAATAATTTTTTTTATAAATACAATTTTGTCGCCGTGGTTGAGACCGTTTTATTATTGAGATTTATAAGAGAAATAACAAACACTGGTACATATTTTTACAAATCAATTTCTGAATAGTCAGATCGACGTAGTTTGACGAGCTCTACAACTTGGCTTTACCAGTTTTTTGAATTATTGCGAATTAATGTGAATTTTTTTAAGCGCGTGTTTATTTTCCCCCTACGGGTTCCCAAAAACCCTTCCCCCTAAGAGTTAAGACGTGCGCGTGACCGCGAAAAAGTTCTGCAGTGCGGGGTGAACTTACGTTGACCTCTAAAATTCTTGTTCGTCGTATCCAAGACTGAAATGTCTGACGAAATTTAACTAAAAAAACTATGAATTCAGATAATGAACCAAAAATGAATAAGACGATTTTACTGACGTCGTATTCTATACGGGAGGGAGGAGTTCTACAGTTATGGGCCAATTTTGAGCTCTATCCACGAGAGGCACTCGAAACGTCCCTGGCGAGATGCGCTGCTGAAACAGCAACAGTTGTAAAGCCAGGACACATTTATCTTTCGGTTGATCCAAATGGTATGTATTTTATCTTATAGTGAACGCAAAGTAAGACTTTAGGAATAGATAACTAATTTACAAAATCCAAGTACAGGGGGGTGGTTATAAGGTCAGCCATTTGTCTCCTTATAAGGTCAAGTCAGTTTTTTCAGGCACTAAGGTAAAGTCAGTTTTTAAGTAGCATACTTTTCGGGAAAAATCTTTAAAATCATGTCTTTTTACGTTTTTTTTTGGATGAAGACGAGTTTTGAGATATCTTTATTTTTGACCGGCACGTCAGTTATAGCGTCTACACAAGAAAACATGCCGTTCTTAAGACAAAACATATTTTACATTTTCTTTCCTTAAAAACCCGTCATTTCAGGATTTAAAAAAATGTTTTAGATGGTTCATTATATCGCTGCCGCGTGTTGGAAAAGGTTCGGATGGAGTCGACATTTTACCGTGTGTTGTTTATTGACACGGGGGCGCAAGAAACCATTGCATCGAATGAATTGATGGAAGCTGACCTTGATCAGAACATGCCGTCTAAGGCCAAGTGTTTTATTATGGACAATATTGCCCCTAGTAATCCACTCGAACTGTGGACAAATGAATGCTTTAGGTAGTTTTTTTATAAAGTAACCAAAAATTAGGTTTCCACTCGTTCAGTGTTATCCTTATCATCTGAAATCCCAATTTTTTGAGTCAACAAGTTTTTGGTACCAAAGTTACCCTAAAAACGCGATTTAAATATTTCTACCCAAGAGTTTATTAAAAGACCGTATTAACAGAAATAAAAGTTGTTGGCGCTAAGGGCCTCTCGGTGTATGGTTGCTTTATAAAAAACCTACCTTAGTGCAATGGACACATTATTAGGAAAACAGTTTGAGATTGAAAATGCAACATGCTACGAAGGTGAAGGTCCTAATGGTATAGATATATTTACATGCTCTATACCAAAAATTTATGACACGCTGCTTCGACGCGGATTGGGTAAAGGTAATCGCATTCACCTTAAATTAAAATTATTATTTGTTTAGCTCAAAATGAAAAAAAAATATTAGTCAAAAATTTTGAGTCAAAATTAAAAAAAAATTATTATACAGGTGTTGGTTATAAGGTCAGCTATTTGGACCGTTATAAGGTCAAGTCAGTTTTTTTTGCACTAAGATCAAGTTATTATTTTGGGAATTATAATATTTTTTGCCCTGAAATTCGAGGAAGCTTTTTTATGAGGCGCAGTCGGATTTGAATGCAGAAAAGTTTGAAGCCCTGAAAAGGTCGAAAAAGAAAACGTCGAAAATGGCGGGAAAGGGCGAGACCTGAAAAGATCGAGTTCGAGGTTTCAAGTTTTGGACTTTTCGGGTTTTCTGCCTTATCAGGTTTAGTCCATTTTAGGTTTACGTCCTTTTATGACATTTTCGACCTTTTCAGGGCTTCGACTTTTCTGCATTCGACCAAATCCGACTGCGCCTTTTATGATACATACGGTGTGTTACATACGTTCCGTATGGCTTGAACGAAAAAATGCAAAACATTTTAAGCTTCTCGGATAAACGCACGTCTTTTTACGTTTTTTTGTAGGTAAAGTCTATTTTTTTTATTTACGTTTTACAATTTTAGTGAGGCCTAAAGGATCAACCGAAGCGACGAAGGAAAATGTTATTGTTACTTATACGCACAGTCCGCTGAATTTTTGGGTGAATGCTGTTGAAAAGTTTGAGCTGCTTGATAGCGTAATGAAGCTTCTATCGCATGAATTATTCGAGAAATTTCCGGCAAAGAGGGTAGCTACCGGTATGCCGTGCGTTGCCCGAAGCGCATATAATCGAGCAGAGCCGCAAATTGTTCGAGCTCAGGTTTTATTCCGGGAGCCAAATAAGTCCGTGGTCGTCCATCTTATTGATTCAGGGGAACGGGAAAGGATCAAACTGGAGGATATTTATGAAATGCCAAAGGTGGTTTATTTAAAGGGCCATTGTTTAATATGTAAGACCATACAAAATCAGCATATGTAAACTCAAGAGAAAAAAAATTAGATGCTTATAAGACCTTTTCAACCCAAGACCTTATAAGTTATAACTTATAACCACCTCCCGCTCTATGTCTTTGATTTTTTTTTTAAAGATCAAGAAGCAAATGCTATAAGAAAGACGCAAAAGACATGATTTTATAGAAAAAAAGTCTAAAAAAGATATGATTTTATAGAAAACTTGACCTTAGTGGAAAACCTTATAACCAGATCTCTACATGTTCATTACATAATGAAAAAAAAAATAAAGATTTTATGAAAAACAATTGTTGAGATGTTGAAAGTTTTCCATAAAATCATTATTTTTTTCATTATGTAATGAACAGGTAGAGATCTGGTTATAAGGTTTAACACTAAGGCTTTTTATAAGACTGTTTTCTATAAAATCATGTCTTTTTCGACTTTCTTAAAGACTAAGGTAAGACCTTGATTTTATAACTAGGGTGTTGGTTGCAAAAAAATAAACATCGGCCCTCTAAAAAACCCACCAAAGCAATTGATGAAGATTCCCGCTTTGGCGAAGAACGTTGCAATTTGCGGCATTCGACTAAAACGAAATTGCTATCAAGCTACATGCGAAAAAAGCGTGCGTGAAAAGGCCTCAATAAAATCATATTTTGAGGAGTTGGCGGCGGGAAGTGGAAAGTTATGTTTATCGCTTTACTTTGGCCATCCATCTCGCGTTGATTTATTTTTGCCCGAATCCTCCTCATCAGTCTCAAATCTCCTACTTCAAAAGGGATTTTACGAATATGCCGATTTTGCCACCCAGAGACTTCGGGACACAATTGATCACCCGTTGAAAAAGTTAAAGCTTGATCTACAGCGCAACAAAATTTACGAAGGTGGACTTTTAAATTTGAATAGAAAAAGAACAAATGGATGCAATTCGGGCGTTAAACACTTAATGTTTTTGAACCCTCATTTATAAAAAGTCTACAGGGGGTCTGGTTATAAGGTCAAGTCATCTTTTTTGCACTAAGGTCTAGTCATTTTTTTCAAGATAAATCATGTCTTTTTTTTTACTTTTTTGGGTTTAAATTTAGAACTCGGCATATACGTTCAGAGCGACAGGGGTAAACACGGGTAATAAATTTTTTTATAGAAATCATGTCTTTTTTCACTTTTTTTGGGTTTAAATTTAGAACTCGACATATACGTTTAGAACGAAAGGGGTAAAACACGGGTAATAATTTTTTTATAGAAATCATCTTTTTGGACCTTTTTTGCACTAAGGTCAAGTTATTTTTTTTTGGAGTGCATTAAGGTCAAGTCATTTTTGGGGGCTTGACCTTATAACCAGACCCCCTGTAGACAAACACTTTTTAAAAGCCCAATGAAAGTTTTTATGACTCACGTTGCTGAAAACGGCTCATTTGATCTCGTACTCAAGGATAGTGAATTAAAATTGCAATCGATTGCTAACCTTCTCAACAAACCCGGCGCCACATCAAAACCGTTATCTAAAAAGGACACTTTTAATGGCAATTACTGTGCTACCGTATGGTCCCAAGCGGATGGTGGGGATGATCTATATTATCGTGCGCAAATTCAGNTCATGTCTTTTTTCACTTTTTTTGGGTTTAAATTTAGAATTCGACATATACGTTTAGAAAGACAGAGGTAAACACGGGTATTATTTTTTTTTATAGAAATCATGTCTTTTTCACTTTTTTTTATATAGAAATCATATCTTTTTGGACTTTTTTCTTGCAATAAGGTCAAGTCATTTTTTTGGGGCTTGGCCTTGTAACCAGACCCCCCTGTAGACAAACACGTTTTAAAAGCCCTATGAAAGTTTTTATGACTCACGTTGCTGAAAACGGCTCATTTGATCTAGTACTCAAGGATAGTGAATTAAAATTGCAATCAATTGCTAACCTTCTAAACAAACCCGGCGCCACATCAAAACCGTTATCTAAAAAGGACACTTTTAATGGCAATTACTGTGCTACCGTATGGTCCCAAGCGGATGGTGGGGATGATCTATATTATCGTGCGCAAATTCAGGCAAAACGCACGTTTGGGGAGTTTCTTGTTCGCTTTGTTGACTATGGGAATACGGTGTTAAGGCACGAATCAAAATTGCGGCATTTACCCCCTGACGTCTCTCGGATCCCGCCCCAAGCAATACGCGCACGCCTTCCAATCGCCGAGGACAAATTCGAAAAGGTAGTTTTTTTAGAGGGAATAATATTTTAAGCAGTCCTTAACCCCCAAACACGACCCCCGGACGTTTTCCCGGCCCCGTGTAAAAACGTAATTTTTGAGTTTTTTGTGGTTAAATCGACCAGAAAATGCCCAAGGGTGGTCGGATAGTTTTCGAAAGTATGCTCATTCGATTTATGACCATCGATTTGCTTATGTTGAATAATTACGAACTATCCCAGAAGAGTAAATGAGGGGTCGGACAAACGTCCGGCCTCGTTTTCAGGGATGTGCCAAATAAGCGTGTTTGGGGTGTTAATAAGCACCCTATCTTATAAGACCGAAAAAACATGATTTTAATGAGTAAGATTCAGCATAAGATGCGCCGTGGTCGTTTACCAATGTAAATGCAATGTAAAGACCATTGTATTACTTGTGGTAATTTTGGGCACCATTTTTCGAATTTGTCAAATATTTCCGTTCCTTCTAAAAAAACCACCAAAGAATAATATGTTGCGTGTTCTAAAAGATTTTTACAATCGATGCGCAACACAAGGTGAAATTGTTGGTATGGAAATCTACACCCTGAGTACTAATGCTGATCCACACAAAGTAAATCTCATCATAAACAATGTCCCACTACTGTGCCCAAAAAAGAACCAAAATAATAAGCAACAGCGTGTCAAAAAGGAGCCAACGCCAAAATTGGAGCCCGTGGCACTTGAAATGGGCCCAAACAAGTTGCATGTATTAACCGTTGATGCCTGCACTGATGCACCTGGGTTCATTTTAGGCTCAATATTATTTTCCTATAAGTCAACACTAGACACAATTGAGCGGAAGTTAAAAAAGGAGGGTGGCATGATGTGGCACATACATGTTGGGAAAATGCTATAAAATTAAGGACCCGTCCGTCATGATGTTTGCAAACTTAACGTTTGGGAGGTCTTCATGTTAAAAATAAAAAAAAAAGTGGTTGGTTATAAGGTTAAGTCAGTTTTTTAAAATGCATTTAAGGTCAAGTCAGTTTTTTAGACCTTGACCTTATAGCATACCACCCTGTATCATTTTTCCACAGACGGTTGTTC
The DNA here is from genome assembly GCA_004367875.1 of Oikopleura albicans. Lineage (NCBI taxonomy): Eukaryota > Metazoa > Chordata > Appendicularia > Copelata > Oikopleuridae > Oikopleura > Oikopleura albicans. Next base: position 16,429 of record SCLG01001365.1, read on the forward strand.
CGCATCATGCCAGCCCACAAATCAGGAAGTGATTCCTGATACCGTAATGGAAACGGTACGAATTCGTGATGTGGTTGCCGTGCGGTTGGGGGTTAAATGGTATCGTGGGGTGGTGTTCGGAACTCAGCGAAATGAGTTTATCGTCGAATTAGTTGATCATGGTCGGCGAGAGTCAATTAGAAAGGAAGATATCGCGCCCATTCCAGAATCAATGATGCTTTTCCCAGCGCTATTTTTCAAGGCGCGGTGTTTTTTAGTTCAACCATATAGAAATTACACAACCCGTAGATCTTATAAGGTCATATTATTAAAACCTGTACACAGGATGCGCCGTTAACTGGCCACTCAAATTTAATATAAAACTGGTCGGTTGACGGTTTTTGGCCGGTTAACCGCTCAATGCGTAGTCGTTAAATAATGTTATCTTGGAAAATTGGCCCAAAATGGCCGGTTAATGGCGCATCCTGTGTGTTAAAAGTTCTTAATTTACTATAATTTCCCCAAAAAAATTATTGTTTAATAAATTAAAAAATTCGAACCATCTTATGGAATATGAACCGAGTCTTTCATATTTTAGTTTTTCTTTCAATAATTAAAAAGGGCGAGATGTTTGGATTATTTTTTTGGAAAATTTGGACCCTAATAAGGTCAAGTTATTTTTTTTGTATGAACCTTTAGACACCCGTACAAGGTCCTAATACGCGAAGAATTTTCCGACATGCAACTAGCACGCTCAGTGATCGAAAATCTTGTTGTTGGTTGTAAATCTGAAGTCATAATCGACAATAAATCAGAGTTGGAGTACATTGGAACGTTTAGCCCTGCCATGTCGGAGCAAATTGCGCAAAAGCTTGACGATGAGAAAAAGCCATTTACAGGCATGGATCCATTTAATACGTCACCCAGGAAACGCTCAGTGACGAATACGACTACGCCGCGCAGTTCCGTCTCAAACGACTCCGCAATTGGCCGCAGCACCTCATCCAATGGCCAGAGTTTATTCCTGGGAATTATTTGAGAAAATCGAGACCATAAACCCAAAATATTTTTCTTTAGAAATCATGTCTTTTTACAATTTTTTTTTCTATAAAATAGTGTCTTTTTTAACATTTTCTAGAGTAAAGACTATAATTTTTAGGGAAAATCAAATGTTAATTTTTTTTAAAGTGGTTATAAGGTCAAGTCATTTTTTTCGGGCTTGGCCTTGAAATCAGACCCCCTGTACGATTAAAGGTGTAGTTATTAGGGTCGGAGTTTCGTGACGCTTAAAGTCATTTTTTTTTCAAGCACTAAGGTCAAGTCATTTTTTTGTGAAGCATGGTTTTTGGGAAAAAATCTTTGAAATCATGTCGTTTTACGCTTTTTTGGAAGAGTTTTATTACAGGGGGGTTGGTCATAAGGTCAGCCATTTGTACCGTTATAAGGTCAAGTCAGTTTTTTTGAGTAAAATTTTGGGAAATTTTTTTAAATTCATGTCTTTTTAAGCTTAAAATTTCCACTTGAGTGAAATCTTTTAATTTTGTCATCAAAAAAATCCCAGGAATAAACCTTGGCAATAGGCCTCCCTTGCCTGAATTGGACCCAAGTACTCAATATGACGTAGAATTCGCCAACTATTGCGATAAAAATGAATTTTCTGTTACGCTAGTGGAGCGCAAACCCGATTATGTACAACTACAGGAGCGGATTAATCAGTATTGTGAGTGTCATGATCCGATTCTTGGCCTGCAGCAGTTAAATGCGCTTTATGCGGTTAGGTTGCCGCGTGGCGAGTGGGTTAGAGCAACGATTGTTGAATGTTTAACCTCTTCCGACGCGGAAATGGAACTAATCGACCGATCGGCACAATTGCGACGATGTCATATTGACCAAATTGTTGAGCTTGCTGGCAGGTAAGATACCTTTATTAGTTTTTTTTTAATTAACGTTTTAAATCGGAGTTTTAACCCTAGACACCAAGCAAAATATTTATTCGATTATTTTTATTTTGACCAATTTATCAGACAAAAAAAATTCAGAGAAATGTCCATATTTTTTCCGGTCTTATTTTATTTTTTTCAAGTTTATTCATTTTTTTTTCATTTTTTTCCAATTTTTCAATTGTTCTTCATTTTTTTTTCTAATTTTTCAATTGTTTTTCATTTTTTTTCCAATTTTTCAATTGTTTTTCATTTTTTTCCATTTTTTNGTTAAATGCGCTTTATGCGGTTAGGTTGCCGCGTGGCGAGTGGGTTAGAGCAACGATTGTTGAATGTTTAACCTCTTCCGACGCGGAAATGGAACTAATCGACCGATCGGCACAATTGCGACGATGTCATATTGACCAAATTGTTGAGCTTGCTGGCAGGTAAGATACCTTTATTTGTTTTTTTTAAATAAAGATTTTAAATCGAAGTTGTAGCCCTAGACACCACGCAAAATATTTATTCGATTAGTTTTATTTTGACCAATTTATCAGACAAAAAAAAAAATTCAGAGAAAAGTCCATATTTTTTCCGGTCTTATTTTCATTTTTTCAATTTTATTTTATTTTTTCATTTTTTTTTTCCAATTTTTCAATTGTTTTTTCATTTTTGTCCATTTTTTTGTTTCATTTTTCTCTAGTTTTTTTCAAGTTTTTTAATTTGTTAAAAATCCGCGCTTTTCTTTTTTTTCAATTTTTTTTCCAAATTTTTCTTTTTTTTTTAATGTTTTTCATTTGTTAAAAATACGCGTCCAAAAGTTAAACAATAAATAAGTTTATGTTAATCTATATATATTTAAGTGAATTTTCCGAAATGCCTCAACGGACAATTAAATGCCAACTTTGGAACTCAAAGCTTAAATTCGAAAGTTTGAAGAAATTATTCAAAACAACTTCTATATTAGCAGAATTCGTCAGCGAACATAAGGTATGTATAATTTTACTTTAACTGTATCTTGAGGTAATTGTCTCGCACCTTATAATCGACCGTCCTGTAAATTTAAAACTTTGAAAAACAAAAACCCCGTAGCGCCCCAAATTATTTTTTCCAAAAAAAAATTGAATCAGCTTAAGGAGGGGTCCGTCATGTTGTGTACAAACTCAACCTGAAAATTCTTAAAGGGTATTTGTGTCCTAAATTTAATGTTTTTACTACAGTTCAAGGTGTTTACTAATATTATAAAGCATTACCAAGTTCACTTGGCTACTGAGTTCTAGAAATTTCGAGCTTTCAAAACTTTGACCAAAATTGAAATTAATAAAAATGGCCATACAATTTTTGAAAAATACTTAGGGTTCACATAATTTTCAATTTCTAATTTGTGCATGATGGTAGTCTACAATGATCGAAAAAATAGTTTAACATAATTTGGTTGAAAATTTTGACNCAATTTTAAACGTAATGAGTATACTACAGTCCTTACTCTCAATACGGACGCTATTTTCGAGAATCAAAAACGTCCTCAATAAATCATATTTTATTATTATAATTGACCTCCATTGACAGTGAAGCACGCCAAATTGATGATAATGTGTATAAAATCCGCAAAGGTCGACTATACCAAGGTCCAACGCCCCTAAAAAAAGAAGTGCCAAAATTGATGAATTTGACCCGCGGCGATCGATTGGGACTGGTTTGGCGATTGTCGTCAAGTTATATGGTACCTCAAATGGGTACCGTCCATCTTTATATAAACGGACGGGAAGTTTTTGAATTGACCACGAGTTCCATTGGACAACCTTTTCCATTCTGGAATTTGAGCGCAGGGTTTCAAATTGAGTATGTACAGTAGGGTGGCCCAAGCTATTTTCGAGGGTCTTCAAATCAAAAAAAAATATCACCACATGATAGAGCATGCTCCACTGGTAAAAAATCTTATTACAGCACCTCCGAATTTTAACCCCTAGTGGGCGATTTTGCCGATTTTCTGATAAAAAAAAACGCAATTTTATACGAAGACAACACCAACGCTCATTTTTGGGGGTATCAGGGTCATGCACTGGGGCCCCAGTGGGGTATCATTTATATATTGTCTGTACGAATTTAGTATCGAAACTGGCTAGATATCCGCTTTGTTTTTTATATTTTGACTTCAAATAATCACAAAAGCATAACTTCAAGTTTTTAACCCTGATTGAGTGGGTCCGTCGAAAAAATTTCACTGATACAAGATTGGCATAAATCGGTTCTGTGGGCGCCGTCATTGGGTCAACAAGCGGGCCGGGTCTCCTTGTACCCATTTCGGCACATTTTCCCGCCTTCAATGTTCAGGTGGAGTCAACAGCTCAAGTCGACAAATGTTGACATTGAACGGTGCCATATCCGCGGCAGTGCCTTTTTGAAAACCAACGATGGCCAGTCAAAGAACGGATGGGTGTTCACCGATTGGCCACCCTTTGGCTCGCCAAAAACAAAATCAACGTTTGAGATTGAGATTAACAATTTAGCATTGAGTGTTAAAAACAATGTAAAAATTGCAATTACGACGTGTATTGACTCGTTGGAGACGCTTCAATTTGAAAATATTGCCGATATTCCAGGCTCGGAATTATTATTTTTTTTGTTCGTATTCACGACAAAACATGAGGCTCTTATATTTAAATTGAGTTTTTTCCTAGATGATTTCTGTCTTGTAAACGTTGTACTTACACATGTAAAAATATAACACTTAAAACTTGTAAAATTATATGAAAGAAAATAGGAACCAAACGTATTCTCCTAGAACTTTTAACACCAATTATGGGAACTAGCCAGCTGAAACGATTTTTCTTTTTGACATTGAAGTTTTTTATACAAGTCAAAAGTTAGATTAACATGTCTTCTAGTAACTAGTACGAGATAGATATGAGTTTCAATCATTTTTAAAGTGAAAACCATATTTTTGAAAGCCACCTCCTTTTTTTAAGGAGGTGGCTTTCAAAAATATGGTTTTCACTTTAAAAATGATTTAAATTCATATCTATCTCGTACTGGAAAAAGATGCCCAGAAAGGTAGTGACACTACCGTAGTGTATCTTCGCGCTAGTTTGTCGGTTTTAAACCGGTAAAAATATATTTTAAGACAAAACATTTAAAAATTCCGTTAAAAAGATGTGCATATTATAGAAGAAAACGTCTTATATAAGGCTTCAAAGCAACCCGATGGAGGTCGTTCAAAGCGCGAAAAAATTGCCACTGTACCCTTCAATTTAAGTGCCATTGTCTCGGGCGACCGAATCGGCATTTTCATCGACAACAGAGGGTGGCTATTTATGAAACATAATGGTCGACCCTATCCTCCTGTGCCCTTATACCTACCTTGCCAGTACTTCATCGGCTTCGAATTCCCTATAGCGACAGACACGCCTTGTAAGGTGAATATTATTTGGGTAGTTATGTTTTGGAATATTTTTATACTGATGTGGGTCGTCAGTTTGTCACCGAGCTCGACCCGGGTCTTAAAATAGACAAGACCGAGTACTATTTTAAACCTACAAGCGAAATTTGCTCGGTGACACTTTTTTCCTCACACCAGTATTGGAATATTTGGGATATAATCCCCCCTGACACATTTTTTTTTCTATAGAAATCATGTCTTTTTACACTTTTTTTGTATAAAATCATGTCTTTTGGAACTTTTTCCAATTGTGTAAAAAAAAATTGAGATTGGCTATAAGGTCAAGTCAGCTTTTTCAAAGTGGATTAAGTTCAAGTCAGTTTTTTAGATCTTGACCCTATAACCAACCCCCCTGTATTTTTTTAAATTAAAAAAAAATATTAGTGATTCTTATAAAATTGTATTTATTCAGGTTAAAGCCATCCCACGATGGCAAATTGACCAAGATATTGAACTGGCGACTCCGGGCGAGTCGAAACTATTACAGTATTGTCGCTCAGTAGTTGAAGCTGACCAGTCGCCACTAAAGCAGTTCTGTACGCCACTAAAGCACTTCTGTACCACTGAAAGTTCATATACGCCAAGTACGTCTTCTTTGACGCCCTTCATTCAATACGACCCAATTTTAAATCGAAATGTCACATGGATATCATGCGGGAAAAACTTTAAACTGAGCGAGGATGGCCGCGCATTTTTGCATGAAAATCGCACCAATAAGTTGACACAGGGAATCCTGCAGACGTCGGAGGTTTTCACAGAAGCTAATGAAGTTATTAAAATCAAGCTCGATCGGCGGAAAAGTGTCGGTACATTCTTTGTCGGGGTAGGCAAAGATTGTCCGAGTTCACTTCGGCTAGACCGCCCTCCAACGTCTTGTTGCACAAGTTTGGGGTTTAAATAATAATTTATTTCTTTTAACGCTCGCTTCTGATGANGGTATTTATCGTAGGCAGCGCGGTTTCTCTGAGAAAATGTTCTTTGGGATTCTCCGAAAAAACTTTCTTCGAAAAACTTTTTACCGAAAAAACAAAAATACACAGGGCGCGTCGTTATGTTTCACCCCATTATGTTTCCCCTTTTCCCGCCCGTGCTGTGATGTTTCACTTTTCTGACAAAATATTTTCCCGTAATACAAATCTTTATATGTTAAGCCCTACGCCGTTATGTTTCACTTTTTCCCGCTCGCGCCATTATGTTTCACTATTTTTCGATTTTGTGAAACATAACGGCGCACCCTGTGTAGTGCAAATTGTATTATTGGTCGTCAAACCTATTATAGGTTTCTGTCGTCAAACCTATTATAGGTTTCTGTGTGAACAAATTAAACATGTTGTCTTCTAATTATTGATCTTTCAAAACAATTAAAATCGCACCAATAAGCTGACACAGGGAATCCTGCAGACGTCGGAGGTTTTCACAGAAGCTAATGAAGTTATTAAAATCAAGCTCGATCGGCGGAAAAGTGTCGGTACATTCTTTGTCGGGGTAGGCAAAGATTGTCCGAGTTCACTTCGGCTAGACCGCCCTCCAACGTCTTGTTGCACAAGTTTGGGGTTTAAATAATAATTTATTTCTTTTAACGCTCGCTTCTGATGAAAGTGACGCAGAAATTAACAAATAACAAAGTCACGATTGTAATGATGTCACCCCCTGTTTTAATGAGGAAGTTGTTAGGACATTGCATTGTCCAATAAGCAAGAAGATTAANCCACTGAAAGTTCATATACGCCAAGTACGTCTTCTTTGACGCCCTTCATTCAATACGACCCAATTTTAAATCGAAATGTCACATGGATATCATGCGGGAAAAACTTTAAACTGAGCGAGGATGGCCGCGCATTTTTGCATGAAAATCGCACCAATAAGTTGACACAGGGAATCCTGCAGACGTCGGAGGTTTTCACAGAAGCTAATGAAGTTATTAAAATCAAGCTCGATCGGCGGAAAAGTGTCGGTACATTCTTTGTCGGGGTAGGCAAAGATTGTCCGAGTTCACTTCGGCTAGACCGCCCTCCAACGTCTTGTTGCACAAGTTTTGGGTTTAAATAATAATTTATTTGTTGTAACGCTCTCTTCTGATGAAAGAGACGCAATAATTAACAAATACAGTTACGGGTCTCTCGGTGTGCATTTTCGATTTACGAAAAACGTGCTAATCGAGAGATATATGCACATCGAGAGAGACATTGCTCGTGGTACGGACAATATAACCAGTTTTCTAATAATAATTTATTTGTTGTAACACTCGCTTCTGATGAAAGTGACGCTAAAATTAACAAATATGAAAGTCACAATTGTAATGATCTCACCCGGTTTAAATGAGGAAGTTGTAAGGACATTGCATTGTCCAATAAGCAAGAAGATTAAAAGAGAAATGTCCATATTTGAGAGATCCAAAAACACCTTTTTTGGGATAAACTCAAGGATTTTTATTTTCTTATAATTTAGACAATAAACATAAACTGTTTACACCCTAGTAAAGCCTATCAATAAACCCGTCTTTACCTGGTGCCAAAGCGAAAAAGTTTGGAAATATTTTGATTTCTGCCAGTGCGCTAAAAGCCATTGCCGCCGAGTATAAGCGCGCTGCCAAGGCCGATTGCATTGAATTTTGGAAGCGCGATGAAAATATTTTTATTCATTTTGATTGGGTGGATCGAGAGGCGTGCCCCACTGGCTATCATTTGGGTCCAGACCGCCGAAAGGCATGGTTTTTATTTTGTCGAACCACGTCGCCGGCGCATATTTTTATTGACACGACCATTCACGCCGGCGGTTTTATTACCGGTGGTCAAAACTTGCCAGCTGGTCTGGCACAAGCGGCGCCCGATATTGAGAAAAAATTGAAACTTTTGACGAGCGTTGACAAAAACTGTCCGATGCTTCAATTGGCCAAGCGGCTTTTAGCGTCGTTAAATGTGCCCAAACGGGAATATGAAACGAATAATGGAGAATTTGTCCGCTCAATATGCTACTGTCCGACCTGTACAACGCAACGGAAGGAAAAAACGAAACTCACTGGATGGATTAAAATATATCTCACTAACGTCGAAAATAGCCGCGAAAGCTTTCGCTACTTCAGGCCGATTAATAAAGGTACACCAAATTTGTTCTCACCAAACTTGAAATCTTATGAGTTATATTTTATGAATCACAAGCGGGTCGCCTAATGAGACTCGCTTTCGCCAAATAAGGGTCGGTCGCGCCAAATAAGGGTCGATTTTTTCGGAGAAAAATATTATTGCGCCAAATAAGGGTCGCTAATTTTAATATTGATTCCTACGGATTTTTCTTTACTTTTTTCTTGTCCACTCATCGACATAATTAATTTAAATTGTTTTAACTTCCAATTTAGTCTTGAAATTAATAAAATTGAAAAAAAAAACGCAAAAAAAACATATTTCCATACAGTACCAGAAATAAAATGTGCTTATCCTGGGTTCGCCAAATAAGGTCGGGTCGCCATATAAGGGTCGCTTTTTCAC
>SCLG01001366.1:0-12265 GCA_004367875.1 Oikopleura albicans
TAATTAACATAATATAAACAATGATTAGAAATTAGTGTGTATTAAGCAAAACATTTTTAACTTCAGACTTTACGCTCCACAACGTAACGATGTGCCAACAGCGCAACAGTTTTTTACATATGAAAGCGTTGCGTTGTGCGAGCATCAACTGTAGATTACACCACCTACCTACGTAAGTTAACAAAACTGAAAAAAAAGTTGTTAACTTACGTGCATTTTGTTAACTTACGTGGGTAGGGCGTAGGCGGAAATGCTGGACAACTTTTGAGAAACTGTTAACTTACGTGAATTTAGGGTTTTTTGTCCAAAATTGACAAAACTGTTAACTTACGTGAATTTAGGACCTTTTTTCTAGATTTTTTTACAATTTGCGAAAAAAATTTGATTATTTCCACAATGGTTGATATCAAGGATATCATATTTTACCATAAAAATAAGGAAAAACCACTTAAGGAGGTGTCAGTCATGTTGTGTACAAACTAAATCCGAAAACCAGTGAAGTCCATTTTTGTCACACATTTGATGTTTTTGTTATAATGTAAGGTGTTAGCTATTGTTATCATGTAAGGTCAAGTTTATTTGACCATCAAATTCTGGAAATTTGGACGTTTGAAAATCAAAATTTGGATTTATAAAATTTCTCATACAAACTTTATAAAATAAGTACCCTTAACTTGTTTTCTAAAATCTAATTTGTTTATGATGGTAAACTAAAATGTTCCAAGATATGGTAAAACGTAATTTGGTTGAAAAGTTTAATCAAAATCATAACGCATAACACACTTTTTTCACTAAACTGTGAATTTTTATGTTGCATTTTTTTGAATCGTCATCCATCAATTGAACAGTGTTGGTGCTATTGATTTAATTTTTTCGGTATATTGTTAAAAACATTAGGGAGTTCAAATCTGTGTGAGCTTTTAGCGATACCATGTCCTGTTCATTGAATTTCAAGGTCAGGAAGTTAAATTTTTTTTCTTATGTTTCGAGTTTTTCCCAGATATTTTTTGTTCTAGACCTCGGCCAAAAAAAAGCTCACACAGATTTGAGCACCTAGATTATAGGAACAATTGACCACCAAAACAAAATCAATACAACCAACACTGTTCAATTGATGGACAGTTCAATTTCACATTTTTGACAAGTTCAACTGCACGTGGGCGATTAGCGGTGATACTTATAACCTTGTAAATATAACCATGTTATAGCACANCTTCACGCCCACGTGGTGGCGCTACGTGGGTGGTAATGGTGTCGATCATTTTCTCATGCGAAACTTCAAACATTTCTTAAAACGCCTGCAAAAAAAATTAGTAAAATTAATGGTGAGAAATCGCTTTTATAGCGTTTTCCCGTGAAGTAAAGTTTGTAAACAACGCTATAGACCGGTCCTTAATATTTTTAACCTGTAGTGGTCTTTTGGGACGCCCTTGATAGTCGTGGCATGATATATATTACAGTCCCTGACTCAAAATCGTTTCAAAACGACGTCATGACTCAAAATCGTTACTTTTTTGAACCAAAAAATCTGTCGAGTCGCACTGTAGTGTCGACATTGAGTTCAACTGCAGTGCACTGTAGTGTCGACATCGAAAATAAAACTCAACTGCCCTTAACTTTGCTCAACTGTCGACTAAACAAAGCTTACTTACCACGTCGAAAGGTAAAAGAAACTTTTCCTCAACTGTCCTCAACATTCCTGCCCAGTTGTAGAAAAAAAGCTTAACTTTCCTCAGCTCACAACGTCAGCTTTAAAAAAAAGCTCAACTTTCCTCAACTGTCGTATGTGTCCAAAAAATAAAACTTTCCTCGGCAGTTCGAAAGAATTTTTGAGGTAAAGTAACTTTTGCCGAGCCCTGGTAGGGACTGTATACATATATTATATATAAAAATATCTTTTTCTGCGGTTGCCAAAAATACCTTAATTCAAAATGACAACACATTGTTTGATTATCTCGATGCTGCTCTAGAAATACTTGACTCCTTCTGATTTCTTAAAAACCTGTTAACATATACCATTAGTAATCATCTATTACATATGGGTACTTTCTTAAAAGGTACAACATTGAAATGGGATAACGTATAATTGGTCTAAAACGCATTTGGGATAGCTTACAATTTGGTATAACGTTGAAAATGTATCAAATTTTGATACCTTTTCAACGTAATTCATTTTCGCAGTTATTTTTCACTGATTAAAATACGCCCTGTTCTTATTTTCTCCGGGAGTTTAGACCAATTTTTTAACATTCCTTGGTCCTTTGCTATAATTTTGGTTAAAACCACGAGATCATACTGTGTGCCAATTGGCACAAAAACGAGTTGAAGTATTTCCGATACTGTGGAAAATGAATAAAGTTCAGAAAGGATAACGTATTTTTGGGTGAAAGTATAAATGGCATAAGCGCGAAAAAGAATAACGTGTAAAAGGTATCAAAATTTGGTACCATTTACACGCTATCCCATTTCTTCGTTGGACCTTTTAAGAAAGTACCTACATATGTTATGTAAATAAAAAAATACATATCATATGTAACATATGATATGTAAATAAAAAAATATTTTAACCGCCTGGCACAAGCGAGTATTACTCTGATACCGCGCTGGAGGTTTTACTCCATTTTTTTTTACTTACTATTTTGATAACTTTCCTCTTATTCGTTTTTCATGATTTTTTCTTTTAAATGTTATAAGGACCTGTCAAAAAGCGCCACAAAGACAAAACGACATTTTTTTTAGAATTCAAATTCACATTTAAAATAAGCGATGTATACAATTTTGTATACGCTGTACGGTCTCGGGTTAATCAAAATAGAAGAATTAACAAGTCAATCTCATCAACGCCAAGTAAGGGTAGGTTTCGAAAAAACATGAACCCTTTACTGGGTGCTCCCCTTGTTTATTTTCAAGATATAACTGCCCCAAAAGGTCTTGAACTCATAGGTCAAGAATGCCAGATAACTAAAGTCCAATGCATTAATCAGAAAATCTGACATTACCCGATTTCAGCCTTCTACCATTGTCTTTTGCATATTGATAAATAACGATTGATATGAGGATTGGTTTATATTATTTCTATAAAAAACTATTAACAAAAATTCAACCACAGCAAAAAAATTGACCGTGTACTACGGCGTGTAGGTCATCTGTTTAACCAGGAGGTGACGCTACGCATCAAGTGAGCCCGGATCCAGCTAAAATTAAAAAAGTTTTTACCACGGAAAATATGTCTCTTTCTTGTTTGTTATAAAGTTTAAGTTTGTTACCAGATTACAATTAAAATAAATTAAAGAAATAAATTTAACTAAAATTGAAAAAAAGTAAAATTAATTAATATTGAATAAAAAGTAAAATTAATTAAAATTGATTAAGGACCGGTCAGTCGATTTGTTTATAAACAGTACCTTTCGTAAAAACGCTATAAAATTCGTTCCACACCTACGATTATATTATTTTTTCTTGTGCTATGAGTTTAGAGCTTTTGCTATAACATGGTTGTATTTCCAAGGTCATAAGTATCATCGCCGATTGCCCACGTCTACTTGAACTTGTCAAAAACGTGAAATTCAACTGTCCATCACGTGAACAGTGTTGGTGGTATTGATTTTCTTTTTGTGGTCATTTGTTTCTATAATCTAGATGCTCAAATCTGTGTGGGCTTTTTTTCCGAGGTGTAGAACAAAAACTATCTGGGAAAAAACTCGAAGAATGGGGAAAAAATTAACTTCTTGACCTTGAAATTAAATGAACGGGACATTGTATCGCAAAAAGCCCACACAGATTTGAGCTCCGCATTGTTCTTCACAATATACCGAAAAAATTAAATCAATAGCACCAACACTGTTCACGTGATGGATGACGATTGAAAAAATTCAATAAAAAATTCAAGCTTTATCGACAAAAATGTGCCATGCATTGTGATTCCTTTAGATATTTGAAATCAAATTATGTTTAACCATTTCTCGGATCATTGTAGACTACATCAAGTACAAATTAGACATTGAAAAACATGTAAGGAACATTAATTTTTGAAAAATTGGATGAGCACTTTTGTGAATTCAAATCTTTATCGCAATTTTGAATCATCAGAATTTCTCTTCTGGTTTTCGGGTTCAGTTTGTAAACAAATTGACTGGCCGGTCCTTAAAACGTAAAATTAAAAGATCGACTAAAAAATTTCGAATTCAGGTTTGAACCCTTTTTATGTACATTTTAGGGTGTGAGATAAATACGTTTTGAAAAACACTTTAAGCCGGCACCGTTCGCATTTTCATTCTCGGTTACCGTTTTTCATGCACACACATTTTCTTATAAGGTTATGATTTTTCGTGCCTCGTTTTTTTTTTCTGCGCACCGCTACAAATAGGAAATAAAGATGTTATAATGCCCATAGAAACCGTTGGTCCAATATTTGACATTTTTGACGAAGATGATTTTTATTTCACGAACCTCAACATTACAATATATATTTAAAACGAAACTCGAATATAAAATTCGAATATAAAATATTTGTGGCCATAAAACATTTTTCACTCACAGTGTTTTCCATATCATTATTTAAAAAAAATTAGAGAGATACAAAAAGTACGGTTGGTGAAATAATAAAAGTGATTTTTGATAGAAAAGGTAGTTTGTTTTTAGGTTGTACAAAAAGCGCAATGGACTTTTCGGGGGTTAAAATTATCGAAATCGAAAAATTAAAAAAAAATTAATTATCTTCATTTTATTTTACGTCGTCTGGTGGACCCCGATTTTTTTTATTTTTAACCCTTAAACCCCAGAAATTAATCTTTTAAACTTAAAAATTTTAAGTTAAACTGGTCGGCTTTTTGATACACCTTTAATAACAAAATTGTTATTTTGAGACGTTAAATATAACGCAAAAATAAAATTTGAAAGTTCATTATTACCGCCAATCCATATCCTATACCATACCCTATTAAAATTTTTGGTAACTTAACCACTGCGTGCCTCATCAATCTATTTCTGACCGACGTCGGTTTTTTGTTTTTTTTCGTGCAGGTAATGGTGCGAGAAGGAAATGATGCACGCGGAACGATGTCGGAACAATTCGGAATTTTATCGATAATTGGGTATAGGATATGAATGGGCGGAAATAATGAATTTTTAAATTTTGCGTTATATTTAACGTCTCAAAATAACAATTTTGTTATTAAAGCTGTATCAAAAATCCGACCATTTTTAACTTAAAATTTTGAAGTTTAAAAGATTAATTTCTGGGGGTTAAGGGTTAAAAATAAAAAATCGGGCTCCATCAGGAGACGTAAAATAAAATAGAGATAATTTAAATTTTTAAAATTTTTCGATTCCGATAATTTTAACCCCCGAAAAGTCCATTGCGCTTTTTTGTGCAACCTAAAAAAAAGTTACCTGAGTTTTTTTTCCTAATTTTAGGTCTTTATTTTTGAAGACTATAGTGAAATCATAAAAAATACTTTTTTTGAATATACGGGTTTTCAAATGGTTCTCCCATTTTTCCCAAAAAAGAGAAACAGTAAACGCGAAAAAACCGACAGCTTATACCACACCAAACAACCAATCGCCAATAATTGAGTATAGTTGTTATATTGAATTTATATATATACAGTCCCTAATGAAAGACGTTTATTGCAATACTTTCTTCCATAACGGGCGCATTTAGTTCTAAATATAGAAAAAAGCGGCCGCTAAGGAATTAGCGCCCTTATTGGTGTTAATTTGGGACAAATCGTATTACAGTCCTTGATTCCATAACGGCCGTTTTCGGTTCAGGAAAAAGCGGCCTTTATGGGGTAAATGGCTTTTATGGAATTAGGTCCCGTCATGGGGTTAATAGGGGACAAATTCAAATAAAATGGTTATAAAAATTTTAAATGTTTATTTCACGACTTATTTCATAATTATGTGCCATTCCTGTTTTATAATCGTTAATTTATGACACTTGCATTGAAATAAATACGTTAATAAAAAAACGGCCGTTATGGAATAATCACATTTTTGGCGAACAAAACGACCGTTATGGGATAAACGGCCGTAATGGAAGCGCCCCTTATGGAGCGCCCCTTATGGAGTCAAAGACTGTAGAATGGTTAGTATGTAGTTTCTGGCACTTGTATAGCAGAGGCTTATTTTGCAAAGACCAAGGTGTATTAACTCTCAGGGGAAGGAGTTTTTGGGAGCCGTAGGGGGAAAATAGAGTTGTAGAGCTCGTCAAACTACGTCGTCAAACTACGTCGATCTGAATATTCAGAAATTTATCTGGGCCACCAGGGCCCACTAGAGAGCTGTTTGAAATCTCCAACCTACGCAAAAAACACCGTCAATCGAATTTTCTCCAAAAAGGGGCCTCCATATGCCTTAAATCGACGAAAAAAAACCGGTTGCGTGTCTGTTTACACGCACTTTCCCCTGTGAGTTAAAATAGTTTATTAGTCCTAAAATGTTAATTGGATGTCTTATTCGGTGAATTATGTCACATTTTTGTATTCAAATGGTTTATTTTACAAACAAATATATTACAACTTTAAACACAAAAGTTTATATTGTGTGTATCTAACAAACCTATTAGGCAAAAAGCGTTCCTTATGGAATTCGCAATCCTCGTCACGGGACAAACGTCCGTTATGGTAGCGTCCCTTGGGGAATTAGGGACTGGATTAGGGACTGTAAGTAAAAAATGACTCGGATACTGAATTTTTCAGACAATAGGTCACGCACGTTCTTAACTACATTGTAGGTAAACAATGTGAAGATTTTATTTACAGTCCTTACTCCCATGTATTACTTGGGAATTACAAATATTTCAACTAAATTTCAAGAAAAACTTTCTAATAAAGACAAGGATATAATTACACACGATTAATGTTTTCAATGTAGGTGTCAAGTTGTTCACTTATACCGTGATGGTCTACACTTCGATTTAGCTCATGGCGTTAAAAAGCAATATTACTATTACATTACATATTTTGCTCCTGTACATATATTTTATGATGTGAGTTCTTTTTTTAAGTAGCCGACTTAACCCGTGTTCTCCAACGGGGTACAAAATTGTATCCCTGCACATTTCACTAATCTGTCGTTTCAGGGTTTGGGTAATTCTTGCGGGTTTTAAACGTCATATGAAGTTTTTTTTTGTAAAACGAGTTGTTTTTCCAAAACTTACGCAATCAAGGTCAGAGTGCCCCGAATCGGCCTTTTTTGACCCTATTAATACATGATGAACAATTAAGGGTTTTTAAATCCACTTTTTGAAAATTTTATGTTCAACCGAACCTGACGGATTATATTACCGCTTTTAGCACTTATTAAGGTGAGATAACCCGTCCGGTGGTGTAAACATTATATATGTGCGGGATTCAAATTTGTATCCTGGAGAATAAACACTAGCAGGAGAACACGGGAAAATACTAAAATCCTTATTTGTGGTAAATAAGGGGGCAAATATAAGGGGTAGAAACTTTTTCTACAAAAGAGGTTTCTGCGAGATGCCGTGGTGTCGTCAAATTGTTGCAGCAAGATTTATTTTTTCGTCCGTAGTTCATATTTTGTTGAAAAACAGTTTTTTCACCGAGTTAACCGTCCACTTTTGAGCTAATTGTTTTTCAGAGCGGTCTATCTCTAATTTATTTTTGTTTTATTTAATTTATTAAATTTTAAAATTATACAGTCCCGAGCTTCCAATTGTGCACCCTCCAATTGTGCACGACTGCCTAATTGTGCACTTTTTCAGCAAATTTTACGAGACTGACAAAAAGTAATTTTGGTTTGCCAGACAAAACTTTTTGATTCAATTTGTTATTTTTTAGTTCAAAACGATAAAGGAATCAATTTTGTGTATATTTATGACTCGAAATCGGCCTAAAAAACTAGTAGTTAACTTTATAATGACAATTTTACCAAATTTTGCATGACTCTCCAATTGTGCACGACTGCCCAATTGTGCACGTTTTTCGGTAACGCAAATTGCACAATTGGAAGGTCGGGACTGTATATTTAGGCCTCAAAGGATATTTATATTCAAAAACGGACACTTTTTCAAAAACGGACACTTTTTTGGTGAAAACGAGATTACCACATAAGGGCCGCTAAGTGCCCAATTGGGTAAAAGTGGCAACCACTTTTCATAGCGCATTTTGAGGATCAGTAATCTCATTTTTCGATGAGATTTGACTCATTTTAATTAGCGGTGATTTTCTTTAAAGCAGTATGAAACGCAGTGAGTTGATTGGCTAGGGTGATGCCTTTTTCTCGCACATACAGTGACATCACATATTATATAGAAAGATATTCTTTAATTTATGCTTAAAAAACTGTCGGCCATATACTAGCCCTGATTTCGGCCGATACAGAAAATGGCCAAACAGAAAAAACGGAGCTCCATCTAGAAATCAAAAGGGAAAAAATGTTATTTTTTGAAAACTAAAAATCCAGTTTAATTTTTCCTAAACCGAATGCCTCAATGTTTCCCCATTTTTCTTGAAAATAATTGATATTGTTTTTTCTGAAATATTTGAGCGCACTCGGTGTAATCATTCTCGCCGTGTAACCTATTTACTATATTAACTCCCAAAGGCCCCGGGAGGATAGCAACCTGTATGGGTCCATGTGATCAGATCTGATGACACCGTCTTTCTTGTAATCTATACATTTCCATTGAAATTATTTTTTACACAGGGTACGCCGTTATGTTTCACCTCGTTATGTTTCACTTTTTCCCGCCCGTGCTGGTATGTTTCACTTTTTCGAGAATTTGTTTTCCCCTAATACATATCTTTTTATGTTAAGCCCTACGCGGTTATGTTTCACTTTTTCCCGCTCGGGTCATTATGTTTCACTATATTTTGAATTTTTGTGAAACATGACGGCGCACCCTGTGTATAATGTAATGAAACATGAAGATTTTGCTCGTGATTATAAACAAAAACCGTTCAGGACATCCAAAAAGGTTATAAGAAGATTAATATAACATCCCTGTGAACGGAACATTTTGTTAGCCAAAAAAGTGGACATATTTTTCGAAATACTCGCGTCTTGAAATTTCATTTGACCCGGCTATCAGCGATTTCTGATCCGTATTCGAGTCAAGAGATACGGCTTATTTTTTACATTACAACAATCCTTGAAATTTTTGATCACATGGACCCCTGGTAGTTAACAAATGGTCTAAACAGCATTAATAACAAAGTACTCCAAATTTTCGCCTTTTCAGGTTTCGAAATTTTGTGCTGTTATATGAGTCATATAATATGGCTCTGCCTGTAAATTTTTTAAATCGAAAAAAGTGAGATTTTAGTCTTTTTTATTTGGGTGCCGCGCACGAATTAACAACATTAAATTACTTGTTTTTTTCTTCATTTTGCCAAAAACCGCTACGATGTGAGTATTTTGCAACAATTTTTTTCAAATATAAGTAAATACTGTTTATTTCAACAGGTCAAACATTTGCGTTATTATTATTGGCGTGATTAATTCAGAGGCGCGCTATTCTTCCTTGATTCCATATGGGGCGCTTCTATAACGGCCGTTTATCCGATAACGGCCGCTTTTTCCTCAAAAAAGTAATTATCCCATAACGTCCGTTTTGGAAGGACTGTATTTCGCAAATTTTAAAACAAATTAATTTCATTTTTATTTCACCAACCGCGATAATAGACAAGTGACCGAAAATGAATTGGACTCAATTTCTTGGATTTATTTTGCGATTGGTTGGAATACTGAGATTTGGGGAACCGTTTTCCACCAAAAGAGTTATTCTGAAAACAGGTATGTTCCCCTAATTTTCTGCGTTTTTGGTTAAACCATTTACGAGATAAATCTTACCACCTTAACCCCGATGCTTCATAGTTACACAGAGTGTTCCATTAGGGTTTCAATGGGTGGAATTTTTAAATTAGTGCTAAAAACCTCGGTTAGATTTGCCCAGGTCAATAAATATACGAATTTTACGAAAAACTATCAAACGTGAATGTTGGCTGAGAATAACTTTCGGAAATTCCGATTATCGAGTTTGATAGATGACCTATTTCACCTTGACAATAGAAAAAGCATACACATTTCAATAAACCATCTCCTACCGGCTTAGGAAAGCAAAAAATCTGAAAAATAGTTTAAAAAGTCCCTTCAAATTATCGGCCGGGTTTTTTTTTTGTCGAAAAAAAATCGCAAAGATTTGAAAAAAAACAATTGTTTTTCTGTAGATATCAATTGATAACCCGCAAACTGGTTTCAAAATTTAGTAACATCGTAATCTAAAAATGGAAAAAATATTCTGCGTTATTTGTTTACGGTTAGACCTCTTTTTGTAAAAAGCGATCAAAAATAGCATATTATTACATCAAAATTCGATTTATTACTATCAAATTAAAACATGTCAATATTGTTGATTTAAATCTTTAACCCCCAAGCACGATTATTTAGAACATCCCTGAGCACGGAGCCGGACGTTTGTCCGGCCCTTCTGTTACTCCTCTCTAATCATACGTAAATCGTACGTATATTCCGCCAATAGTTTCCATAATTTTTTTTATTCCGGGAAATTTAAACTTTAAATTTTAAAGGACGGGAATCATTCATTGTCGTTTGGCATTGGCTGTCTGTTTAACATTCGAGAAAACATATAAAACAGTGTTTAAAGTGCATAATTCAATTTCCCGTGTAAAATTGTTGTAATGACCAATTTAAAATTAAAGATAAAAACGTAACTGCTCGTTAAAGAAACCTGCCTATTGAAGGTGCCATGCGTAGGCGTTTCTTTTTGAAAGTGTTTAAGTCAAAATATGCTAGTAAACGGCAAATATGAGACAAAACTTGCTTTTTAACAGCAAATATGCCTATTAACGGCGCACCCTGTGTATATAAAATGTGTAGTTTTACACTAAAATCAGTTTGTTTTTAAATTTTCAATAATATTTTAGTTGAATTTGTGGTTAATGCAATTGCCTATTTCCTAATGGTCAAAAGTACAACGGAATCCTTCTTAATTTGTCACGAATTTCCGGAAAATGACGCATTTTTCAACCAAATGTTCTCCACTACTGCAGAAACCGGGTTAGAATTTACCGGTACAAATTTTGGTTCATTCTTAAACCATAAAATGGTTTTCGAAATCTTTGTTGGATTATTAGGTTTTGGCGCATTTATGGAATACTTAAATATTCGATATTTGAAAAACAGAGCCAAGGTTAAATATATAGCGGTCATCTGTCGCGTGGGAGTTAAACAACGACAAATAGATATTGTCGAAGAATTTCGAATCGATTTTGACGACAACGAACAAATTGAAATCGCTAGAGGAAATCCTTCTACGGATGAAAAACTTCTACGGATGAAAATTGACTACATGGAGCTTCTAGAGATATGTAAAATAGTGGCAGCACTATGTACATTACATAATCACCCAATGGAGACAGACAGAATCAGACAGTCGCTTCAAAATTATCAAAATCTCTTTCTGAATCCCGAAAAAGCCGAAATTGTTCAAAAATCCCAAAAAATCTTTCATTTCAAAAATTCAAAAAGCGACGTCGAAAAAATTGCAGAATTTAAAAAGTGGTTACTCGAAAAGTTCACGGGTCTGAATGAATCGGAAGAGTTGACGAAGATTTCCGGAGTATTCAAGAGAATGATTGAAATGGAGACAGAAATGTATTTTGGTGAACAGAAAGTTGGTGGATATTCTATACTTTATCTTATGTATTCGTGGGACGAAAATACTCAATCCAGCAAATGCAATGGGTCATTATTTGAAGATTTGGCAAAATTCGACCTCCAAAGGTCAAACGTCGACCCCTCCAAATTACTTTTCCAAGTTTGTTGTTATGGCGCATTCGACCAAACTAAAGTAATAAAATTAATTATTTTCAACTTTTAACGAAACTTTTTCAGAGTCAACTTTGGCGAACACAAAATATAGAATTTGGATATCAATATTATGATGGAACTTCAATGTTCCAAGCTTTATTTCAAAGAGCGATCACCGCTGAAACCGGCGGTCACGAATGGCGCCACCTTGTGCCCGAAATTGAATCGTCATTTGATTATTTGGTCGAATTGGCCGAATACGAATTGTCGAAAGAAGAACTAGACCGGATTTTGGAGAAACCAGCTAAGAATGGTCAGACATTGTTCATGGCGGCGAGTCCAAGGTCTGAGCGGATATCAAAAACGATCCTCGCCCGAAATATTGAAATCAATTTTATCGATCAGCAATTTTTGACGGCGGAATTCATATTTATAAGCTGTAGGGATGAAATGCTCCGGAAAGGGA
>SCLG01001367.1:0-10863 GCA_004367875.1 Oikopleura albicans
ACATCGTCGATTACTAACTTCTCTACTTTCCCTTTTTTTAACTCCTGCATCTCGTTGGGATGCAAAATGGTCAATGGAGATTTACTACGTTTTTTTTAGAAAAATTTGGAAATTCAATAACTACTGTTAACTCTTGCGCGCCGAGCTGAGTGAATACACAAATTTAGTCAGTTGATGCTTGTGATTTACAATCTCTGACCCGAAAGCGTCACAAAATGACGTCATGACCAAAAAACGCGTCATTTTTTCATCCAATATTTTTTCAGACTCCTACTGAGTTGCCTTCTGACGCCAACCAAGCAACCAAAAAATAAGGAAAAAATTGCCAGTTTTAGCGCAGGAGAGCAAATAAGTTAGCGACGCAATTGGGTGAAGGGTATTTTCGTGACCATTTTTGGTCTCGAAAGAAACCCGTTTATGAGTACTTTCGCGACCACACATTTCGCGAATTGTGGATCCAAATTTGGTTGTGATGTTTTAGACAAGGGTTCGCGACCATTTTTTCCACCTAAAAATAGTGATCGCGAAACCTCACCCAAAACGTCATTTGGCGATCATTTGGTCGCGAAACCAAATTTTGATCAACAATTCGCAACCAAACCATATGGTCGCGAAACTACCCAAAATCAACTTCTTTCGCGACCACAAATGATCACGCTCCCGCAATTTTCATATACCAGGCGGCTGGGATTTCCACTTCGTGGATATTTTCCTCATTTACCACTTCCGGTCAAGACAACTTTTTTGGGCATAAATAATGTCTCATTATTTTATTTTTTTGACTCTAGAGATTCTCTGGTAGAGAATATCAGAAATGACTACAGGGGGGTCTGGTTTCGCTATCCGTTTCATTCACTATTTTTGTCATTTAAAGAACTGCGGAAATGGTGCATGATAACAACTAGTACATCACATGTGCACTTATATGGACACTTCGTCAGTCAAAAAGTGTCCAAATAAGTGCACAGTGTGGGCGGAAAAAGCTGGAAAACATGAACATGTCTTGTTTATGTATAAGTTCATGATCGGGGCAGGTTCTAGAAGGTTAAACATTTTTGTATATGTAAAAAGAGGATTTTTTGTTTGAATATCAGCACGATCGTTGATAATAGAATAAGTTATTTTGGGAATCAGTTTGATAAAAAATATGATTTCAGTCAGTGGTCTTGTGGCGCAATGGATAACGCGTCTGCCTACGGAGCAGAAGATTCCAGGTTCGAGTCCTGGCAAGATCGCATCTTTTTGTGAATTTTCGAACATTGACTTTCAATTTATTCGTAACGTCATCCCTCAATTACACTAGCGTAGACTACGGTGACATTACTTTTTGGAATTCGGTTACCTTATAAAAAGATGGTTGGTTATAAAAATACGAAAAAACTGTTGTGGCCCAATTGTGAAGCTAAAAAAGTTAGTTCGACAGGGAGAAAATATGGCGAGGCGCGGGAGTTAGGAAGTGAGTTCCAAGCGAAGCCTCCACTGGCCCGTCTTATTGTAGCCGCGCAAAACGTGACCAATGACTCACCGCGTAGCTTGGAATTTAAAAAAGATCTTTTTGACACCTTCAAAATTTTAAATACTTTTTGTTTGTAGCTCGAGCTGGTTGACGTATACGTATACCGATTCTTTACAGAGCTGTTTGATGAACTAGGTTAACCCCCAAGCACGATTATTTAGCACATCCCTGAACGTTTGTCCGGCCCCTTGTTAACTCTTCTCTGATGGTTCGTAATTGCTCACCACAAGCAAATCTATGGTCCCGAATCGAATGAACATACTCTTGAAAACTCCCCGACCATCCTTGGACACCTTTTCGGTCGATTTTACCACAAAAAAAAGATCACAAACAATTTTTTTTGTGGGCTAGCAAACCGTTTACTAGTTAATAGTTTTAGAAAAAAATGAGTTTGAAAGCTATTAATTTCAGACTTTTTTTTGTGTTGTCCGACTTCGTAATCAATTATTGTATGTTGTTTTTAGTGTTGCTTCATTTGATGAAGCCAAACAACCCGAAAATAGTGTTGTCTACATGGGGCCGGACAAACGTCCGGGGTCGTGTTTGGGGGTTAAGGAGCCGCAATTTCCTATTAAAACATGTTTGATTGCAAAATTGCTGCTAGATAATATCACAGGAGACACTTTTCACTCACTATTATGCGTTTTTTGAGGAAATTTTTTCATACCGTATTTTTATTTTTTGAGCAGTTTTGGTGTTATCTATTTTTTTTTTATTAGTTGCTCTGAAACCAAGCGCACAAAACTGTTTCGGCGATTTTTGATATCTGTTTGTTTTCGTTAATTTTCAAGATCATGAATGTCGCGCATTTGCTTATTTTTTTCGTTTTTCTTGAATAATTTTTTTATCAGAAATTTTTTCAAAAAACGGAGAAAACAGTTTTGTGCGCCTTGTCAAAGCAACACTTTTACAGAAAATGAAAACTCAATAGCATCAAAATTGTAAAACTTTATCCAATATCCGATTTGATTTTAGGCCAAGTTGACGGCCATGTGGGTGGCCCGTGGTAATATTTATAGACGAATCAAATCAATTACCTTATCCGAGGACTTTTGGGGAGTATTTTGCAAAAAAATACATTGAAATTGATCGTGTGAAACGCCCGTTATGAACACTTTTCTGTCACGTTATGCTTGTACACAGAGGGCCATACCCGTCCTTAATATAAAACGGAAAACTGAACGGTTTTTTGAGCAAATTTGCACGTTTGACCTTCACAGATTATATGCCACTTGAGACCCTTCGGAGGTAACTAACCTGAAGTAACTAACGTAACTTAGGTAACTCATAAAATGTTCGGTATAAGTTATACCGTATAACGCGAATATTTAGACCATCAAAATCAGTTAGAACAAATTGTGGTTAGCCTCATTGTTTCTTAAATCCGAATTTGTTTGCTTTGACACATCTACAATAATTGATAAATAAGTCAACAAAATTCGCTAATAATTTTTACTTCACTATAGTTATGGCCAAATGAAATTTTTGAATGAATATGAAAGAAACAAGAAGCTCAAACGGATAACGGTCAGATCATACAGCGAAAATGAAAGAAAGGTTCTAAAAGCATTGAGGCTCCAGTGCCTGACTTTGGCAACTGCAGCTGACTTCACGGTTAAATTTGAGGATGAATCAACTCTTTTTTGTGGCTATTGTGAGTGTTATTTATGGATGTATCGAATGAATGCCTCAATAGACGTATTTTCACAACTCCGCCAAATAGATGAGAGTATTGGATTATTCAACAAACGTGATGCAATGAATGCAGCTTTAACGGAAAACTGCTTCGCACTTTGGGATGATTTTACATTATTTCAGGTAGTTTTTTTCGATGATGCATTATACACCACATAACCAGTTATCTTAACGACTGTTTGACACAAAAGGTAATAAGATATTTGAATTTTGTTAAAAAATAACAGAACTTCGGTTTCAAAATTTTATCTTAAAATAGGGTTACGATAATCCAACTTGCTTAAGTTAACTCATTTATCACAGGGTTGTAAATTTGAGCAAAATTTGCATTGGGTTGGTGCAAGATTGCGTTGGCGTTGGGGCCGAATTGAAATTTTACGTTGGTGTTGGGTTGGGACCCCTACGACCAACACCCCAAGCGCCAACGCATTTTTGACAACCCTGATTTAACATAACTAGTTAGGGGGTTATACGATCTTAAATATAACTTACATCTTTCAAAGGAGAACGAATGGTCTTCTATTGATTATGGCCATGAGTTTTTCGCTTTGCATATGGATGGATCATCGGAAAAATCGCCAACAAATGACAGAATAGTTTCAATGTTTTTCAAACTATTAAAATTGATGAAATCAAGACAAACGATGAACCAATTTTTTGCATCTCTTACACTTCCGATGGAATCAGGAGTACGCCTAATAATTAATGTGATAGCAATGTGTGCTTACGTTCATATGCATAGTTTGGAATCTAATTTCGAAATGTATTCCGAAATGTTGGAGCTTTCAATCAGTGCAATGTCCTTTCGTTTTGTATCATGCAATTTGTTCGACAATATGGTTACATTTCTTTTGAATTATAAGGACGATAAAACAAAGCTACTGAAAAAACTCTACGACCATGGTTGGAACCCTTTGATAAGCTTCTATAATTTCGAATATAAAATGGCCAACTTTGAGCGGCTTTTTAGTTTGCCGGACTTTTTAAGAATGTCTTCAAAGATAAATAAAGATGGTTATTTTTTGACCAGATCATCAAAGTGCAATCCCTCGTGTGTCCAATCATGTCCTGATAAACTTGACAAATTTATTATCGGAACTGAAAATCATGGCGTTCGTGTCTTAATGCACAATGTTTTCAAAGAAGGAGGAACCAGTGTAGTTTACAAAGGCAAAATTCACGGAGAAGACATAGCAGCAAAAGTTATCGAAATTACAAATGTATACCAAAAAAAGGTTGCGGGCTGCTCTAATATCATTGAAATTACATACGAGTTTTTCGGTTTAAGCGCGGAAGCTCTTGACCAGGAAAAATTTGACCATCCTAATATTTTGTCAATTAGAGAGTTCTGGATTCAATTGAAAACCGGCATGGGAAATCCATTTGTCGGTCAGAGACGACAGTTGAGAAACGTTGAGCTTTTTTTCAATCGACTTTGGCCGAACCCTGCGGAGGCGAGAAATATTTATTTGGTGATTTCCACTCCTTTGTGCCAAATGACACTTCGAGATTGGACTCAAAAACCGCAATGGAACTTTAGTAAATTACAAGAAATGATCTTTGGAGTAATATCCGGACTAGAGCACATCAGTTCAAAGAACTATATCCATCAAGATTTGAAGAAAAGCAATATTTTAATTGATTTCTCAGGGAATGCCAAAATCGCAGATTTTGGACTCGATGGCGTGACCCCTCTGTACTGTGCTCCGGAAACATTGCTCAAAAAAACCGTCGAAGGTAAAATCATCAACGGAAATATTCCCGAAAAAACAGACATTCATGCTCTTGGTGTTACCATTCTGATGAGTTTTTTTGAAGAATGGGACGCAAAAACTCTTTTGCGCGAACCAGTTAAAACCTTTGAAATACAAAATAAAGATGATATTTCGAATGTGGTTAAAAATGATGCGCTTCTTTCCTTAGTCAAAAAGATGGTTCAAGCCGATCCTAAGAACAGGGCCCGTTTGGAAGAAGTTAAATCAAAACTGAATCAACTTGATCCATTAATTTACCACAAGAAAAAACGAATTGGCGATTATGGGCTGAAATGTACCATTCATGACGAATCAAGAAAGGTTCAAATATAAAGTGAGTGAAAAAATCATACTGTATTATACAGTAGTGGGCCTTAGGGTGCGCTGGCTAACGCCAAACCAACTCGGGGTTGGGAAATTTTCTTCCGAACGCGGTGAAAGCATTGAAAGGTAAAAGTGGCCTGATAAACCCTCAAGCGATCTATTTTGCGAACAGCTAAACCGCCCCATTTTAGAGCAGCCCCGCACGTGAGACTGAGAAAGCATTTATACCCGATGCTATATAATATAGCCTAGATTGATTGTTCTTATTTTGTAGTAAAGTTTGAACCGAAATAGCGAACAGTTTTTCATAAGTCATATCATTACATTGTCTTCCAACAGTACGACGAAATCCTTTCACGATTTGACTTGTGGAGTTTCAACTTATATTCACGATCAGAAGACAAGCTATCTCTGTTGGGCATTTGCTATTACTTCCGCATTGGCAGCCGAAATTAGATTATTTATCAAAAAGTCAATAATTAAGGACCAACAGAAAATACGCTTGCTCAAGTTAGCAGAAAATTTAAATACAAATGACGGTCTTGTCCGGGAGCTGGTTACTCTGGTTGTCCCCAGATCCCCAAAATTGACACACTCGGATACCAAAATGGCCGAAATTCAAGCGGCTCATGTTCCAACCGTGGTTAAAAAACTTTGTCAAGAATCTTTTTTGATGGAACCGGGGTGGAAACGTCTTCCTTCCGTAACTCAAATATTGAACAAACAGAATTTTCCCGGCAAAACGAAAAACTTTGAGAAACTTAAATTAACTTATGACGAGTTATGGCATCCAAACTCTGCTGCCGTCGAACACGTTCTAGAATATTACAAAGAGTACCTGACTGATAAAAATGTGTGGTTACATGCCGGAAATCATTTCAAGGTATTTGAGTCTAAAATTAAACTAAATACGGTGGTATGGTATATCCATAATTAGGTGGAGTATAATTGAAATGTAACGTATTTCGATATAATATCTTCAATTTAAAGATGATCAACTCGTTTTGTTTATGTATTTAAGAACTTCTTATAAATTCATTACTTTCGTCTTTGAAACAGATGGGTTTCGTTGCAAAAAAAAAAAACAAATTCGTTTCGAAAACACCCGTTTCGTAGACGAGGACTGTACTCACTTTCAGGCTATAAATTAACTACTAAAAGTAGTACTTAAAGTATTACCTTTTAAATGGAATTTCAAATTCTTTATATTTCAATTTACTTATAGGATAATATGATCGTGACACTTGAGAAAGTGGGAACAGATTCGTGCCACGCAGTTCTTTTGTACAAAATCGACACGGAAAACTTCCACTTCAAAAATTCATACCCAGACGAGCCGTTTATAAAAATTCCGAAAAGTCGGTTGACCTCCGCGCAAACGTACGTCCTCGCTGAGGGACCATCCGCGTTCAGCACGACCGTCAATGAGATCAAAAATAAAATGAACGAAAGAGCGACTATTTCAATCGATTGGACTCCCTTGGATAAAAATGATTGGATTATTCACGATACTGGATATAAATTGAAACTCACCAAACAAAACTAATTCAAAATCTTTTTCAGAAACTGTTCTCAAACAATAAACTTCGCACTTTAACCCTGTCATGACTCAATTTGTCACGTTTTTAAGCAAACCAGTGGTACCGTGGTTTACCGCATAGTGATGGTACTATAGTGATAGTTTGTCATAAATTATGACTCATAATTGGGTTTTAAAAAGTTAAACTACACCAGATAACTTATCTGAGATAATTTCTTAACTCAAAAATTTTCTTTGTATCTATGAGATTTCGACCTACAAAATCAATTCCAAACATGGTTTCGTAAATCCTAATTTATTGGTTTTGTCACGTTTGAAATATTTAAGAGATAAGTCAACAAAAAATACACACATTTTTACATTGCTTGTTCAATTATTCTCAAATGAAATTTTTAAATATATCTAAAAGAGACAAAAAGCTAAAAAAATTAACGGTCAGATCATATAGTGAAAATCTTAGAAAGTTTTTACGAGAATTGGGCCTTCAGTGCCTGACTGTTGGCACTGCCGATGTTTTCACATGCATACCTTTTCATAAGTCATTTATTTATTGTGGTTATTGTGAGTGGTATCTATCCAAATTTCAAATCAATGCCTCATTAAACGTATTCTATAAACTCCGGTGGATAGATGAGAGTATTGGATTATTCAACAAAAAGGATGCAATGAATATAGCTTTACAATTGGACTGCTACGCTCTTTGGGATGACTTTACATTGTTTAAGGTATATCTAGACTTTTCCGCACAATACGGAATTTGCATAATGTCAATTTGGCGTCTGGAAGAGTCAAAATTTTCAAGAAGGTAACTTTTCCCGGCGCCATTATAGTCCTTAGTCCTCTTTCGGACGTTTTTTCGGCCAAAATGGATCCATTTTAATAGAAACGCTATTTTCGAGAACCGAAAACGTCCGTAAAAGGGAGTAAGGACCAGGGTTGTTAAATCACGCTATTTTTGCGTATGGGCGGCGTAAGGTCGAGGCGAGGGTCACGAGTGGAGTCGTAGCAGGGGCACCCCCGTAGGGGCGTTGGGGCAAAACCTTCATTTATAAAATTTTCCCCGTAGGAGGAAGTGCGTTGAGGTAGGGTCGGATTGGGCGCCTCTATGTCCTTACGGTGCGTAGGGGGTCTCGTATCGGTGATTTTAAAATTCTGGTAAGGACTGTATGCAAGGGTTGGTAAAACGGACTAAAGCCTTTAGTCGACAAAGACAAACAAAGACAAAGGTTTTTTTTTCAAAATCGACTAAAGACAAACTAAAGACAAATCGTTTATTATGATCTTAACAATACATTATATTTTTCAAAGGAAAACGACTGGTCATCGATTGAGTGCGGCCATCAGATTTTTCAATTGAGTACGTTTTCAAGATCGCAAAAAATGTTGCCAATCGATCTTAAAAGGGTTTCAATGTTTTTCAAGCTCTTAAAATTGATGAAATCCAGACAAACGAAACGGCAATTTATTAGAGCTCTTACACTTCCGACAGAATCAGGATACCGGCTGATAATGAATGTGACAGCAATGTGTGAGTACGTGTATTGTCATGGTTTAGAAGCTTATTTTGAAATGTATTCCGGAATGTTGGAGTTTTCTGTCCGCCTGACGTCATATGGTTTTATATCATGTAATCTGGCGGACCCTTTTATAAGCTTTATTTTAAATTATAGAATTGAACAGAAAAAAGGATTACTGGAGAAACTTTATCACAATGGTTGGAACCCTTTAATTAGCTGCTATAATTTTAAAAACAGCGAAAAATACACGGATGCGATGATTTCTACGACTAATTATTTCAATATGCCCTTGAAGCAGAATAAAGATGGTTATTATTTAACGAGATCCTCAAGTTGCAACCGGTTTTGTGGCCAATTATGTCCTGATAAACTTGACAAATTTATTATCGGAACTACAAATTGCGGGGTTCGAGTTCCAATGGAAAAAATTTTCAAAAAAGGCGGAACTAGTGAAATTTATAAAGGCGTTATTCACGGACAAAAGATAGCAGCAAAAGTAATTGAAATTACAAACGTGTATCAAGAGAAAGTTGTGGAGTCAAGAAATCTCCATGAAATCGAGGGAGAGTTTTTGGGTTTGAGCGCTGAAGCTCTTGATCAAGCAAAATTTGAACACCCTAACATTCTACCAATTAGGGAGTTCTGGATTCAACTGAAAACCGACATTAAAAATTCAGAAGAGGAAAGAAAAATTTATGCTGTAATTTCGACTCCTCTGTGCGAAATGACACTCCGAGATTGGACCCAGAAACCAGGATGGAACTTTAGCAAACTACTGAAAATGATTTTGGGGGTAATTTCGGGATTAGAGTACCTTAGCTTGAAAAATTATGTTCATCAAGATCTAAAGCAAAGCAATATTTTGATTGACTTTGCCGGAACTGCAAAAATCGGAGATTTTGGACTCAATGGAGTCACCCCTTTGTATTGTGCGCCAGAAACGCTGATCAAAAAGACCGTCGAAGGTAAAATAATGAAAGGGAACATCCCCGAAAAAACGGACATTCATGCTCTTGGTGTTACGATTATTATGAGTTTTTTCGAAGAATGGGACGCAGTAACTCTTTTGCGGGAACCAGTTAAGTCTTTTGAAATGGAACATAAAGGTTATATTTCGAATGTGGTTAAAAATGACGCGCTTCTCTCCCTGGTCAGAATGATGGTACAAAGAGATCCCCGAAATAGGCCAAGCTTGGAAAAAGTTAAGTCGAAACTAAAGCAACTTGACCCATTCAAATATCTGTATAAAAAACGTATTATCGATTATGGGCTGAAATGTAGCCTTCAAGATGAATCAAGAAAGGTTCAAACATAATCTTAGCTCAACTGAGTGAATAACAAAAGCACTAGAATATACCCCTAACCATGTGAGTTCCAAAAAAGGTGTTATTTCATATGCAAATTGGTAATTCAAATGCAAACTGTTATCCCATATGGCGGCACTACCCGAAATCGCAAAAACAGGAAAACGCAGAAACCGGAAAACGCAGAAAATTCTTAAATCTTCGTTTATTCGTATATAACAATTTTTAATTTTTTAATCCGTTTTTAATACGAGATTTGAAATAATCTATTGAATAAAAATTTTATGCGTTTTCCGGTTTCTGGGTTTTCCGACTAGAAACATGAAATCGCAGAAACCGGAAAATGCAAAAATATGAAAACGCATAAAATTTTTCTGCGTTTTCCTATTTCTGCGATTTAATGTTTCTGCGTTTTCCGATTTGTGCATTTTCCTGTTTCTGCGATTTCGGGTAGTGCCCATATGGCCCATGTGACATGGGTAGTGCGTAGTTTTAAACCCTGGAAAACGTGAAACAAACAAAGTGTTAATTCAAATGAAAAAAGCCTTTTTCTCTAGATTTAAATTCCAAATTGATGAATAAAATGAGCATATGCTATAAAAAATGATTTGAAACAAAATAATGAACGAAAAAAATCAAAAACAAAATTATATTTCAAATGATATTAAAAGAGAGATTATAAAACTCGTCGATGAAGATTGGTTTGATTATTTTGACAAAAACTTTTTTTTGAAATTTTATGTTATCAAACTTAGAAAAAAAGTGTTGACGGAGAAACTGGAAAAAAGTTTTCAAGAGAGTTAAGGGGACGAGCGGAAAGATTTGAAAGATAACGGGGTGATAATACCGGGGGACTTGGTGCGACCTTCATTTACGCTTCACTTATAATATGCACTTTCCAACGGCAACAACTAAATTGGTATCATGAAGTTTCGGTCGAAAGCAAAAAATTGCGTCGAATTCTCCTTTATAAATTTTGAGCTTTCAGCCTCTTATACTTTTGACAAAAAATACATGATACCAGTTTAGTCGGTGCTTTTGGCCGTCCTCTCTATTGGCATTCGTCTTTAAGCAACGCAAATGACTTATCGCGTAGCTCAGATTTTTTAAGACTATAAGCAAACGCCAAAGATTTTAAGAGTGTCTGGACTGTTTTTTTGTGTTCTAGTTTTTTTTTTTGTATCTAAAGATTGTTGGAAAAAAAATAATGTGT
>SCLG01001368.1:0-11227 GCA_004367875.1 Oikopleura albicans
AAGGTCAAGTCAGTTTTTTTGAGTATCATGCTTTTTGGCGAAAATTTTTTTAAATCATGTCTTTTTACACTTTTTTTGTTCTATAAAATAGTGTCTTTTTAAACATTTTTTAGAGTGAAGACCATAATTTTTGGGGGAAATCAAATGTTGACACAATTAAGTTCTTAATGTGGAAAAAAATTTTTTGGTTGGTTATAAGGTCAAGTCAGTTTTTAACACCTTGACCTTATAACCAACCCCCTGTATGTCTTTTGCAATTGTATATAAGATCTTATGACCTTTTTCCTAAGATATTGTAACCATCCCCTTTAAAATAGTTGTACAAGGAATTTTCCGGATACTGTATCCCCTATTAGACGAAACACATTCCAGCCGCTGCATAAATCAAATGAAGGGTCTGTTAATTTTGAGATCAAACTGTCTTCATCGGATGTTAAACAAGTATGCACAGATGTCCTTGTAGAGTGCTCTGGACTTTTGGATACGATTCTAAAAGTGCTCTGTGGTAAAGATGAGAAAGGACTGGCCAATCGAGATCAAGGTTTTCGAAAAGCGGCCTCTTTATTGGAGGGTTTTAAAACTGCCCAGACGCGACAAGTCACGAATGATACATTTTCACGTGCCGAATTCCAAACAAATGAAGGCTTGGACCAAAATTTAATTCTAGCCCAGACTCCCGGTTTTTTTGCGGAGGTGTTTCCGTATTCTCGAAAATTTACCACTAAACTAAAAAAATGGAGTCCTTGGGACTAGTAAACCAATCCAAACTTTGATGAGTTTGAAAAAAAACGTTCACTTTTGTTTGGTCGGATATCTTTTCGAAAAAAAATAACGACCCCCTTTTTGGATTTACCTTTTCAGAATCTTAAAAGAAATTGCAGTTATACTAAAAGCTGATGAATGTTTTGTTTTTATAAATATAAACTACAGGGGGGTTGGTTATAAGGTCAGCCATTTGTGCCGTTATAAGGTCGAGTCAGTTTTTTTGCACTAAGGTCAAGTCAATTTTTTCAGGCACTAAGGTCAAGTCAGTTTTTTTGAGTATCATGCTTT
The DNA here is from genome assembly GCA_004367875.1 of Oikopleura albicans. NCBI lineage: Eukaryota > Metazoa > Chordata > Appendicularia > Copelata > Oikopleuridae > Oikopleura > Oikopleura albicans. The sequence continues at coordinate 1,054 of SCLG01001368.1, forward strand.
TTGGGGAAAATTTTTTAAAATCATGTCTTTTTATGCTTTTTTTTTCTATAAAATAGTGTCTTTTTAAACATTTTTTAGACTGAAGACCATAATTGTTTGGGGGAAATCAAATGTTAACAAAAAAATGAAACTTTTTCCCAGCATTAAGGCCTTATTGTGGAAAAAATTTTCTGGTTGGTTATAAGGTCAAGTCAGTTTTTCAATTTGAAAATTTCAAAGTGCATTAAGTTCAAGTCAGTTTTTAGACCTTGACGTTATAACCAACCCCCCTGTATAACTGTGATTAAATAATATTTTCTTGGTGTCGTTATGGTTATTTTTGTTTGAAGACCAAATTATTTGAAAATTTTGATCCCATAACTAAGGAGCTCTGGACAACGTAAAGCCGACGTTTAGCGGTGAGGTCGGAAATCAAATTCGTAAGATTTTAACCGAAAACGTTATCCAACGGAATTATGTTGCGTTGTTGCACGATGGCAAGGAGAAATTTCTGCTGGTTTTGCACGACAAGAATCGCCTTTCATTATTGGCACTTTCGTCGTTATTGTCGAAAAAGTCACGGGGAGCCACAATGGCCGTATCCCGCCAATCAAGCACCAATATTTCTTTTCCGATAATGTCCCTGGCCGTCTCAAGCGTATCCTCTAATGTGATCGTCTGTTCCACACGGGAAGTTTGTGTTTTGTTGATTGATGCGGGAACATTTGGACGTCAAATATCACTCAATTTAAATTTGACTCAGGAACTGTTCGAAATAGGACTTTTCCGTGAAAATGATGTACACATTAAATGAATAAGTGAAGAAAATGACATAAAAATAACATTTTTTTGACGACCTCGAGTTAGAAAAGTCGTTTTTTTCTCAAAATCCATGTCGATATTCATTTTTTTCTTCTGTAATCGAAAAAGCATAGTCCAAGCATTATCTCAACGAAAAATTAGAGATGCACATGTCCCTGTATTTTAGAAAAGTCGATTTGAAACATAAAATTCACTTTTTCGGTGCCTAGGAGTTAAAAATCGGGGGTCGTCTATATGAAGTTTTTTCATCAGTGGATCAAGGGCTATCCGATTGTAGGTCAAAAAATGCATTTGGGCACGTTTTAAAAATGATGGATTTCTCCGTGGGCACCCTAGTAGGTATGTTTGTTTGTGAAAAAAGTTCAGGCAGAAAAAAGTTCAGCTTTCTAATTTCTAAAAGAACCTTATAAATATTTATGTATGTCAATTTTGAAAAATTTTTGGTGGTTCTGGGGAGCTTTACCACGTAATGAATTAGTGACCTTAATTTCGAACGGGCAATTTAGGCACAATTTATAACTCGCATATTATGGGTACCAAACTCATCTGTTATGATGGCAGTCAGTACCAATGAAAATCTCAAAATATTTGATTTATCAAAAGACGTCATTTCTCCAGTTTATAATTTCAAACCCGTTTCCGGCATTATCACCGATTTCACTTTTCTATACCGACAGAAGCAACTTTGTTTGGTTGTCCTAACAAACGAAGGCACCATTTATATTCAGCAATTAGGAAAAGATTCACAAACAATATTGACAATGTTACATTGAATCATTAGTCACAGTTTTAGTGGAAATCGTTAAAATTGATTTAAATGATCGGGCCAATCTACAGTAGTGTAAAATTCGCAAATCGTATCCTCGCATAAACTACACTGCGTCCCGGTAGTAAGGACCGCTTGCCGCATAATGAGTACGGACCGACCATCTGGATTGGATTTGCTGGTTCATGTGAAACATGAAAATTGTCTCAGCAATATTGATAACCCTACCCCTAATTGGGACCCTAACCCTAAGTCACCTGCTGGTTCATATGAGTTGGATTTTTTCCGGTTCATATGAATTGAATTTTGCTTCCGGTTCATATGAATTGGATTTTTCTTCCGGTTCATATCAATTGGAAAATCGTTTCCGGTTCATATGAATTGGAATTTTCTTTTTTTAATTCATATGAACCGGAAGAAAAATCCAATTCATATGAACCGGAAGAAAATTCCAACTCATATGAACCGAGAAAACATGTATCCTCACATGAACTAGTGACTCATATGAACCACAAAATTTTCAAAAATCCAACTCATATGAACCAGGATTTTTTTTGATTTTTTTCAAAAATCCAACTCATATGAACCAGTAAAATTCAAATTTCACATGAACTAGTGAGAAAAATCGGGGAAAAGTTGGCAAATCGTATCTTCACATGAACTAGTGAAAAAATTTTTTGCCCGTCCTTACTACCGTGATCCAGTGTATATAGTAAAAATTTTAAATGCCCGTCCATATTTCCGTGATCGAGTGTAGTCTTCAGTTTAATTCTACTACCTCTCGTAAGTTGTAAATCTCTTAAAAGATAAGGAGTGTACGGCCGAAGAGCATGGCGAATTTTATTTGTCCAATGATTTGCAAATTGCCGAGAGCTTTGAAGGGTCAGGGCTCGCTATTCATTACTCCTTGCCATCCGAAGCGCTTTTTATTACCCTTCAAAATAAAAACAAAGGGGAATATTCATCCTACTGTATACCAAATGTAGATTACAAACATCCAGAATGGGTTGCACCGAAATGTATTCAGGTCGTTTGACAATTAGATCCGTGTATTAATCAAAATTATGATGTGTTTCTTTTTATACTTTTAGTATTTCTATAAAATCACGCCTTTCTGAACCTATTGAGATATGTTCTTCACAGTGAGCTGGTTATAAGGTCAGCCATTTGTGCCGTTATAAGGTCAAGTCAGTTTTATCAGGCACTAAGGTCAAATCGTTTTTTTGAGTAGCATGTTTTTTAGAAACAATCTTTAAAATCATGTCTTTTTACGTTTTTTTTTTTTGGATGAAGTAAGTTTTATATTACCTTATAATCATAACCGATAAACAGGTGGGGTTAAATAAGGTCTGCCATTTGGACCTTTATAAGGTCAAGTCATTTTTTTGCAATAAGTGAGTTTTTTTTTGCACTAGGTCAAGCCAGTTTTTTAGCAGCGTGTTTTGGGCAAAAGTCTGAAAATCATGTCTTTTTGCGTTTTTTTGAACGAAGTCCTTAGGTCAAATCAAAAGCATGATTCTTTAGAAAAATGTTTAAAATCATTTTTGTTCGCCTTTTGAATGAAGAGGTCTTGGAACAATTTTTGGGATTTAAAATATGACCAATACATAAAAATTACAGGGGCTCTGGTTATAAGGTCACAAAAGGTGACCGCTATAAGGTCAAGTCATCTTTTTTGCACTAAGGTCAAGTCATTTTTTTTTCAAGATAAATCATGTCTTTTTCACTTTTTTTTGGGTTTAAATTTAGAACTCGATATATACGTTTAGAACGACAAGGGTAAAAACGGGTAATAATTTTTTTTATAGAAATCATGTCTTTTTACACTTTTTTTTGTGGAAAATCAAATGTTGAACAAAATTTCCGGTTTTGTCTCAGCACTAAGGTCTTATTAGGGAAAAAAATTTCTGGTGGGTTATAAGGTCAAGTCATTTTTTTGGAGTGAATTAAGGTCAAGTCATTTTTTTCGAGCTTGACCTTATAACCAGACCCCCCTGTAAACGGTTTGAGCTTTAGTGTTTAATAATTGACAAACGAACTCAGCTGCCGCCAGTTTGCGAAATTATCAAAAAGAAGCAGTTCAAGCAACCGTCAAGCAAAGGGACGAAATCATTCAAGGAAAATTTGAAAGATATCAAGTTAGAAAAGAAATATTTCTACATGCGGAATTTCACCGATATCAATGGTCATCCTGGTCTTTTAACAACCAATATTGGTCAGCATGTTGCGTTAATAACGTTGATGGAGACCGATATCAACGTTGAACTTTTGCAGGACAATCGTCCTATCCTGGATATTGTTGGGACTGCACATAGGTAATAACTCCTGAATTATTATTACATGTATTTTTTTTAATAAATTTTATAAAACATGTGTGTTTAGCCTTACCATACCCTAAACATTCTGCCTATCAGTGATAGGCTAATGGTATAATAGATCACGTTTCACTAGGAAGCAAGCCAATCAGAGCGCGCGATTTTAGGATGTTCACTAAAAGTACATAAAACAAACATATAATCAGCCTATCCCTTTTAAAATCTGTTTCTACTGTCTTATTATAAAAAATGGAGGCAATCAACTATGATAAAAATATTTGCTCTATTTTAACAAAGAGTTTACAATTATATGGTTAACGTTTTTGGCGAAAAACATCACTACATTATAACACCCGCGGGGCCCCGTCGCGACGCGTCGACAATTTTAGCTAACCATAAGAGCGTTAACTTAATCTCGTACTTGGTTTAGAAAGTTTTAAGCCTAAACTAAATAACTTCTCCACTTTTGTATGGAAAAAATTTTTTGTTGTTGTTTTGACTTTTTAACCTCTAACAACTGGTACAGGCGGGGTTAGTTATAAGCTCAGCCATTTGTGCCGTTATAAGGTCAAGTCAGTTTTTTTTCAAGATAAATCATGTCTGTTTTCACTTTTTTTTGGGTGAAGACCTGCCCCCCCTGTAAAATGTAAAAAAACAATGGGGTTGGTTATAAGGTCAAGTCAGTTTTCAAAAATGCATTTAAGGTCAAGTCAGTTTTTTTTTACCTTGACCTTATAACGAACCCCGCCTGTACAAAGTTAATTGATTTTCTATAAAAAATAATATATTTTTCATGGCAGTTTTCGGGATGATGGTGGGACTTCTTCTCAAACATCAATTCTGGCTGTTGCGGAAGNGGGTTCCAAAAAACGCCTTCCCCCTGAGAGTTAACAAAGAGTTTACAATTATATGGTTAACGTTTTTGGCAAAAAACATCACTACAGTATAACCCCCGCGGGGCCCCGTCGCGACGCGTCGACAATTTTAGCTAACCATAAGAGCGTTAACTTAATCTCGTACTTGGTTTAGAAAGTTTTAAGCCTAAACTAAATAACTCCTCCACTTTTTTATGGAAAAAATTGTTTGTTGTTGTTTTGACTTTTTAACCTCTAACAACTGATACAAATTTAATTGATTTTCTATAAAAAAATAATATATTTTTCATGGCAGTTTTCGCGATGATGGTGGGACTTCTTCTCAAACATCAATTCTGGCTGTTGCGGAAGATGGCGCGTTGCGCGGTTGGACACTAAATGCCAGCAAAGAAGATAAAACCGGTATCTGGAAAAGTGTTTTCGACTTTAACAACAATGAGCAGATTCTGAACACATATAATGCGCCGGCTAATACCGAGTCGGAATATCCGGTCGATTTCTTCGAGTATTGTGATTCGATCAATGAAGTTGAGTATACCTCACCGCAGCTTCAACGCATTTACAACCGCCAACAGTAGGCTGTCCTAAATGTTTTTTCAATTAAACCGGTTTGCCGGAAGTAATCGGTTTTTGACAAATCGTTTAGTGATTATTTTGTTTAATTTGGAACGGCAAGTAAAAATTTAATACAGGGCGCCGATTATAAGGTCAGCCATTTGGATCGTTATAAGGTCAAGTCAGTTTTTTGGGCACTATTAGTGCCTTAAAGGTCTTCTTGTTGAAACAAATTTCAGATGCTTATAAGGTCAGGTCAAAATCAAAAATATAAGGTCAAAATCACGAAAAATTACCGGTAATTCCCGTATGATAAATTGAGCAATATACAGGGGGGTGTAAACAAATCACGGATTATTTTATAAAAAAAATACAGGGCTGGTTATAAGGCCAAACATTTCGTTCGTGTTTTGGTCATACAGAGGATGGTGGTTAAAAATACCCAAATTAGCGATTTTTTCATTTCATCAGTCAAAATGGCACCTTTCCGAAAATTTTTCTCTTGGAAAATCAGTTTGGATAGCCTAGGCAATAGATACGTCAACGCTTGGCCCCTTCCAACACAAACAATTCCTCGTACGTGGCATGGCGTGGTTCATTCACGATTAATATGCGCTCTTCGCGATTAATTCGTGGATTTAGAATTCATCTGGGCGGAAATGGGCAAGATGCCGTTCCGCCCGCCGTTACGCTAAATGGAAAACGACAGTTTTATTTTGTGGACATTAACCGCGCAAAGTGGGTCGATGTTCCATTTACGCCCGAAGAGGCCTTAGAGTTCAATGGAAAGATTGCATTGCAATTTGCGGCCTCAAACCACCAAGATCGTCGTGTCATCATTGACGCCATCAAGGTTTTCGGGCAAAGCCGTGAAAAAATCATGGGCGAAAAGCGTGCTAACGATAGGCGTAAAATCGGCCAGGATATAACTTGTCTGGGGCCACGGGACAAAATGGATGTGACGCGATCCATGACCGTCGAGGCCCTCGCCGCCTCATCCAATCTGATCACAAAGGTAGTTTTTTCCAAAATATTACTTCTCGGTCATGACTCATGATTCTAATTTGCAACTCAGCTATACAAAATAATCAATAATTGACCTCTCAATTATTCTTGTTAGGCAACGATCCGGGCCGATATGTTAGACAAAGTCTGGACTTATCTTGATCATCAACACGCTCTCATGTCCTCTATTCGAAATTGCTCCCGTTTCCTTCCCGACCACATCACATTTAACCGAAAACGGGACATTATCGTATCCGCGGAACTCGCACCCGTCAAGGTTTACGATTGGCGCACGTTTCAGCAGATGTCGGGCCGTATTTATGATATTGCCAAAAAGCGTCCAGAAAATTTTCGCACCTATTTCACGTCCCAAGTGGTGCTCAACGCGTTCGACCATTTGGTGACTGAATTCGGTCGGTTAATAAAAGATGATGAAGAGGCCGGGTTTCGGTCCATTATCTTTCCATCGTGTCAAGAGTTGCGAACGGTCGCCAATCAAATTGTGTTTGTTTTGGCACTGTGTGCGTTGATGGATCCAACGCGCATTCACGGGTTAGTCCCATTTGTGACCTCCAATTCGATCAATATTTCATTTGGTGCGCGGGATGCGATACTGGAAGCCATGATGATGGAGACCTCAAACCTAACCAGTGGCCTCAGACTGGTCGCCGATGACACGGCCTCTGTTTCTGATAATGATGAACAGGATAGGCTGCGTCAATTAAAAAAAAAACAATTACAATTTATTAAAAAATTTAAATTTAATTAATAAAAAAAAATTAAAAAAACGAAATTTTTCAGTGACGTCTAGAAATTTTAAAAGTCCATTTTGATAAAATAGTACAGGATATTGGCTATAAGGTCAGCCATTTGTGCCGATGTAAGGTCAAGTCAGTTTTTTTTTGCAAGTCAGTTTTTTTTTCAAGTCAGTTTTTTTGAGAAGCATACTTTTTGGGAAAAAATATTTAAAATCATGTATTTTTACGTTTTTTTGGATGAAGATTTATAACTTATAATGTCAAGTCTTTTTTTAATTGCATTTAACGTCAAATCAGTTTTTAGACTTTAACCTTTTTATCAAAACCCCCTGTAGATCAAAGCCTATTACGCAATTCATTTTTTTTTTCATTTTAGCAGCCTAGTACAGGATGATGTGAGCATTACGCACAATTCGGAAGACGGCCAGGGTTCCGGTGATCAAGACGATGTGAATGAGGACACGGTCGATGAAGACGAGGACGATGATGACGACGATGATGAGGACGACGAAGATGACGATGCTAACGATGACGAAGACGACGACGATGATGATGACGAGTTTGACGAAGAAGGACAGGGCATCTTCGAAAACGGAAATGAAGATGCGGTCGTCGTCCAGCTGGATGACATCAATTCTTTGCAGGATCAAGGTTCGACATTTGTTCGAGGTTTTAATTGGGCAACATTTGCTATACAAATATAAATAGCTACAGACGTTGTTGGTTATAAATTATAAGGTTATCCCTTTCACCTCTATAAGGTCAAGTCAGTTTTTTTTTGCACTACGGTCAGTATTTTTCAAAACTGTTTTTTTGTGGGGAGAAGGGCCCCCTTTTGTGGACAGTCCTTTTTTTCAAATGGTTACATGTGGATGCGAGAACGTAACACTTTCACTTGTCAAAAACTGTTACGTTCTCGCGATTTTGTTACGTTCCCGCATCCACCTGTTTTTGGTAATTTTTGGTGTGTTTCATATCAGGTATGATTTTTTTACTCTGGGTTAATTTAGCTGCATGTCGACTGTTTTCCAAAAAGTTTTACTTTCTCGCAATTTTGTTACATTCTCGCATCCACGACTGTACAAGCCATATTTTTTTTTGTTCAACCAGAACAGGTAATTTCCGGTTAAAGTACAAAAACAAGATTTCTCGATTTAAATGTAATGCAAAATTTACATTGTAAATATAATAATCAACTGTCGAACTTTTCCCAGGACCTGCTTGAAATGTCGAACGGGCCATTGGACGGGGGATTGCGGCAGATGATGGACGAAGGTGGTCTCATGGATTTCGCCTTTGCTCTTTCATTGCGCGAGCAAAATCGACGTGCCCGAACAGATGGCGCCGATCAAGCCGTGGCCAATGAAGCGTCTCAAGAAAATGCAACAAGTACAGCAACAACCGCAGCCACGACAACTACCCGCTCCACATCGGAAAGTGCAACATCCGAAACAAAATCAGTAGATGCCATTTTTAGTACAGAACGGGAACGGCAATTTTCCATGTGTTTGTTGAAATTATTGCTAAAAGAGCCNATCCACGACTGTATAAGCCAGAATTTTTTTTGTTCAACCGGAACCGGAAGTACCGGTAATTTCCGGTTAAAGTACAAAAAACAGGATTTCTCGATTTAAATTTAATGTAAAATTTACATAATTAATAAATTTACATAAATTTTACATAATTTACACAATTTGTAAATATAATAATCAACTGTCGAACTTTTCTCAGGACCTGCTTGAAATGTCGAACGGGCCATTGGACGGGGGATTGCGGCAGATGATGGACGAAGGTGGTCTCATGGATTTCGCCTTTGCTCTTTCATTGCGCGAGCAAAATCGACGTGCCCGAACAGATGGCGCCGATCAAGCCGTGGCCAATGAAGCGTCTCAAGAAAATGCAACAAGTACAGCAACAACTGCAGCCACGACAAATACCCGCTCCACATCGGAAAGTGCAACATCCGAAACAAAATCAGTCGATGCCATTTTTAGTACAGAACGGGAACGGCAATTTTCCATGTGTTTGTTGAAATTATTGCTAAAAGAGCCATCGGCGAACATGTCGATTGCAATTAAGCAGTTGATGGTGGCGGCCGTCTCATCCCTCAACCCAGATGATGTCGATGAAGTTGAAGTTATTGATAAAACTGTCAAACAATTGATATTGTGGGCGAAATCGCCAACACCTCAGTTGCTATCCATTTTAGCCTTGGACGAGATTAGGGTGCCCGCAAGCTTTTTGTACCTAAAATTGAGGTACCGTCGGTAAAATTGAGGTACCGTACCGATTCGCGGGTATAAACTTACAGCTCAAGTGGCCGAATAAACGCTCAGGTGGCCTGATAAACCCTCAGTGCGTGGGCGGGATAGGCGAAAAAATTTTAGGAATAAAAGTGGCCTGATAAGCGCACGAGCGGGCAAAGTGGCCTGATAAACTCTCAAGCCGTGTATTTGATTTTAACAAATTTAACATTGAATTTGAGTTTAATACAATTTGTTATATCCATAAACGGAACTACAGTCCTTAACCATTTATCGGACGTTTTCGGTTCTCGAAAATAGCGCCCGATAAATGAGCATCGTCACAAAAGAGGTCTTTTTTATTAGAATGACCCCATTTTGGCCAAAAAGCGTCCGATAAATGGTTAAGGACTGTAGTTGACTTCAAAAACTAGTAAAAATGGCCATGGGCAAAAGTTGGCAATGTTAAAGCAGCGACCCTTATTTAGAGCAATAATATTTTTATCCAAAAAAGACCCTGATTATGCAGGCTCTTATTGCGCACAATATCTACAATTTTTTTTTAATATTGAATATCCATGTGGGCACCTCCTACGAGATCATAAATGCAAATAAAAAAGTTGCGGCGCACATTATCGGCACTATGATTGATGTTCAGCTGCCAGCCACGTTATACGAGTACATCAGCGCAAATCTGGCACCATTCTTCAATTATATTGAACCCGAAAATCAAGAAGGTGAGGTGATTCCACTTCCGAGTGACTTGGTTATTTCCGATTATCGACCTTTTAGCGAAATCGGCGTTGATCTCTTTTCAACTGAACCACAGTATCTCGTCATAGCAATTTTGGGCTTG
>SCLG01001369.1:0-15636 GCA_004367875.1 Oikopleura albicans
TGATATGGCGCGTAATCTCTCTAATGTTCAATTACGAATTTTTATCTTTTTATTGAAATTATTAGACACGGTCAATTTTGCGTTAAATAAAAGCGCATAAAAGTACATAATAACCAGATGTTTCCGGTTAATCGAAAATAAGACTTAGACAAAAATAATTTGGATCGGACTTTAGATTTGCTAGAAATGGAGAAAATCGCGAAGCGTGACATTAACTCAAAGTTTTAACAATATTTAATAACAATATATATATTAATAACTATATATATGTAAATAACTATTGATATGCTGCAAGTGACGGAAATAACAACGACTACTTCTTTGCCTATTCGAATGTTGTCTTGGGCGATGTTTTTTACAGTCTTTGGTAATCCAATGGTGTTAGGCACAGTTTCAAATTTGCTACAATATAAGCCTTATAAAACGTGAGAGCAATAAAATATTATTTTTGGGGGCGATCTGCCTGTTTTTACGCAAATTTTATGAAAGGGAGTTTCATAAAAAGGTCCCTGAAAAACTTATGTAAAAAGCCCCTAGAAGATGGGTTAAACTTTTACTAAAAGGGGCTACCCACCCCTGAGAATATAGCAACATTTCAGTAAGGACCAACACTACAGTAAGGTTGATAAATACACCACCTGTCTACGGAACTTAACAAAGCGCTGGGAAAAACAGGTCTTAAGTTCCAGGAATTTTGTTAAGTTCCGAGAATTTTGTCAAGTTTAGCAGACAGTGCGTAGGCGGTTATGCCGAACAACATTTGGAAAACTGTTACGTTTAAGGAATTTAAGCTTTTTTTCAAAACAGGCAAAACTGTTAAGTTCCAGGCAAATAGGATTTTTCTAGATTTCGTTTGAATTTACGAAAAAAACCTAATAATTTACACTATTTCTGCTATGAATGATATCATCATTCATCACGAAAGAGAAAAATTAAAAAAAAATGACACAAAAAGACATTTGTCAATTGACAAAAAAAATCGACATTATAAAAATTGTGGACCAAACGTCCGAAAAAATCCTGTCAAAAATTGGCGGAAATTGTTAAGTTCCGGGAATATTGTTAAGTTTAGTAGACAGTGCGTGGGCGGAAAAGTTGACGCGAGATGACTGTTAAGTTCCGGGGATTTTGTTAAGTTTAGGGGCGTTATATTAAGCAGACAGTACACGTATAAAGACGAATAATTTCAAACTGGTGAAGGTTTTGCTCATCGGCAACCCTCAGTCGAATTAAAAGTGAAAACGATGTTTTGGAAATATAAAATACCAAACACCTTCATAAACGTATTTTTCTGTATTTTCGGCATTCCATTATTGGTCTATGAAGAGTTTTCACATGGTCTGGAGAACTATAAACGGACAAACAAAATGGCGGAAATCAAAGCAACGTGGCCCGAGAGTGACCCACCAAAACTATCAGATCAAAAAGCAAGTGATCGTCAATCGCTCTTGAAATATACTAAAATCAGGAAAGGGATATAAAATAATAATACATGTCTACAGGTTCACAAAATATATGGTTCGGGTAACTACTAAACACATGTTCAGCAGTTTTCAGAATATAGAATTCGGAATTTTTTCGAAGTTTCGATTAGCCANGTATTTTTCTGTATTTTCGGCATTCCATTATTGGTCTATGAAGAGTTTTCACATGGTCTGGAGCAGGGTTGTCAAAATTGCGTAGGGGCGTAGGGGTGTTGGGGCGTAGGGGCGTTGGGTTGGGGCCCCCAACCCAACGCCAACGTGAATTTTAAGTCTTGCCCCAACGCCAACCCAACGCTAACGTGAACTCAAAAATGCGTTGGGGCGTAGGGGCGTTTTTCATATGAAGTATTTTATTCCATTATCGGTCTGACATCAATTTTTTTTTTGTATTAAATATGACCACTCATATTCAAGACTAAAATATGTGATACAAGAACAAACATTTCATTGAAAACTGATAAAACTCAATTCAATTTTTTGTGACCGGAAACACCAAAGTTACGGATTCACAATTAAACTTCAAGAGGTTAAAAATCCTAATTGGCCAGCTGACAATTTTGACTTAATGATCCTTTTAACTGGCGCCATGGTCGGACAAATGTCCGTATAATTGTTAGGAAGTTAAAAGGATCAAAAAGTTTAATTTTCAGCTGGCAAAAAAAACACATTTTAATAGGTGGCGCTTTAATTGGACCCGATTTTTTTTTGCTTTAAATAAGGGGATGTTTTTCGATTATTGGTGGATTTCATAATCAAAGAACACTTTTTTTGACCCCCTTCAAATCAAAAAACTGCTTTTACAGATCGATAGAGCTCGTCGGACTGATCAAAATAGCAAAAAAAAAAATTTGATTAGTACTCAAAAAAGTACTTTTTTTTTAGTTTGAAGGCTATTTTCCCAAATCTGGCTCAATTGCTAGAGGGACTTCTAGTAAATATTTTTCAACTTTTTTTTCGTTCAAAATACTCTCCTCAACTATATCTCCGGGGAAATCTTAACATCGAAGATGGACCGCTGATGTCCACCTGGGTGGACAAATGACCAAAAAATGACCATTTTTATTATTTTATTAATTTATTTTATCATATTGAGCCACTTTTTAGCCACTTTTTTGTCACTTTTTTTGCCCCCCCTTTTTTCAATTTGCCAAAAACCACTTCTGTCCACCTAGGTGGACAAATGACCCCGAAATTTTTGTTTTTTTAACTACTAGAAAATGACCATCCAAGATTGTTTTTACATTCGGAGAACGTTTTATCACGAAAAATTACCCTATGACCACTCTGGACCACCCGTCTTTATCAGTTTAAAATATTTACTAGAACTCCCTCCAGCAATTGAGCCAGATTTGGGAAAAAATTGCCTTCAAACTAAAAAAAAAGTACTTTTTGGAGTACTAATAAAAAAAATTTGTTTGCTATTTTGATCAATTCGACGAGCTCTATCGATCTGTGAAAGCAGTTTTTTGATTTGAAGGGGGTCAAAAAAAAAGTGTTATAGACAAAAAATTCAAAAATCAACTTTTAACTTCACTTTAAAAAAGTGTTTTAAATGATTTTGGAAAATGCCCCAACGCCCCTAGAGCGTTGGGCGTTGGGTTGGGGCGTAGGGGCGTTGGGGCGTAGGGGTCAACCCAACGCCAACGCGATTTTTGAGTTTTGCCCCTACGCCAACCCAACGCCAACAGGAAAATTTCAATTTTGCCCCAACCCAACGCTAACCCTACGCAAATTTTTCCCAAATTTACAACCCTGGTCTGGAGAACTATAAACGGACAAACAAAATGGCGGAAATCAAAGCAACGTGGCCCGAGAGTGACCCACCAAAACTATCAGATCAAAAAGCAAGTGATCGTCAATCGCTCTTGAAATATACTAAAATCAGGAAAGGGATATAAAATAATAATACATGTCTACAGGTTCACAAAATATATGGTTCGGGTAACTACTAAACACATGTTCAGCAGTTTTCAGAATATAGAATTCGGAATTTTTTCGAAGTTTCGATTAGCCACATTCTTCACTCATGAATTCTCGCCTTGTATATTTCACCCTATATATAAGTACCATTACGAGTGAGTGTAGGTTGGCGAGTTAGCTCAGTGGTAGAGCATCCCCTTCCGGAGCGGGAGGTCCCGGGTTCGATCCCCGGCTTTGCCTGATTTTCTTTGCCTCAACGGCGCGCACAAAACCTCACAGTAGTTTCTAGATTTTTCAATTTGTATTTTCATTTGCAGGTCTGGTGCTCGCATTTTCTCTTCACGTTCTCAGTACGCCATTTCATAAAGAGTTAAACACACCCTAAATACACACTCTGCGCAGTTAAGTTGTCACTCAAATTATAAAAAAAAAAGTGAAAGGTTAATTGCGAATTGCGGAGGACAGGGCGGTTAAATCATCTAGAACGTGATTTCAATAGCCCAATGACGCATAATAAATTGTCTATTTAGTGGTTCCCCGATTTGAAAATAGATAAAAGATAAAAATGAACAATCTAGAAACCAACTTACGGAAATTCATGTGTGTAGCTGATCATTGCCACGTTATTATTTAACTCCTACTAGGGGTATTATTCAACAACAAAAACTCATATTGCTGTCAATTGAAACGTCAATTGTGTTATGCTTTCTCAATGTTACGTTATGGATAAATCTGATTGAGCCTCGGCTAACTGATCTTGACTATGAAGAAACTTTATATCAGGAAGTTTCATCGGACCAAGAAAATATGTTGCAGGTTAACGCAACAGGTCGTTGGATAGCAAAGACTTGGGTACGCAAAAATAAAAACAAAATTGGTGGTTTTCGGTGGGTTTGTAAAAGGGTGCTCACATGGAAATCCGTCAATTTCAAAAAGTGCCCGAATCAATTAATTAGACACCCTAGCAAATAGAGCTTGATCCACTGATGAAAAAACTTTATAAAGACCCCCAACGATTTTTAACCCCTAGGCACCGAAAAAGTCGCTTTTATGTTTCAAACACAATTTTCTAGAATATGAGGACATGGTTGTGTCCAGTTTTTTGCCACAAAATGTACTTTTCCGATTTTTTATATCATGAACGGTATTACTAAACTTCGAGTTTGTGGGCACCCTAGTTTGTAACATGGGAAAATATCTTTTTTTGGAGTGGGGTACTTTCGCGACAAATAGAGTTTTGGGTGAGGTTTCGCGCCCATTGTTTTGGGGTAGAAAAATGGTCCCGGAACTTTGTTAAAATAAAATTGTTTGAACAGAAATTCGCGATAAAAATCGCTGGTCGCAAAAGTATAAAACGGTATAAACGGTTTTTTTCGCAAACAAGAATGGTACCTTTCAACCTCTTTGTACACAAACGTTACTCTTATCTAAATTATCGTATACCACTTGGCCAGTTATCTTAACACCACAAATCTTCAAATAGCGTTCATAATAACTGTCCATTGTTTACCCATCATGCGGACTGTCTTTCTAACTTTGAAAATACTTTTGTCCGGTTTTCTAACTCTCAAACCTATTTCTGAACAGTTACGACTGAACTCGAACGAAGCCAATGCGGAACCAGGTAATGCCCCTCAAAGTTGCCTTTTTATCACAAAAGTCATTCTCGAAATACTTTATGGATCTGGCATGATTTTCTTGGAATGGTCTAAAAAAAATCATATCTTTTAATTTTAAACTTGACTCAATACTTACATATAAGTAACTTCTAAAACGGAGCAGTTTAATTTTTGAAAAACAAATTGTGATTATGTTATTTCGATCAAAAAGGACAATTTGTTCAAAATAGCACAAATGGACCCATGAGAGCTACGGTTATAAATCAATGTTATTAGCACCAGGGCACGGCACAATTGGCTCGCTTCGGCTCACTCAGAGCCAAAAATTACCATTTGGCTTGGCTCGGCTCGAACGAAAATTTTAATGGTAGCGAGTCGAGCCGAATATTTAACCTTAATTTTTGTTTCTTATTTCGAAATAAATCATAACAACTTAAACCATTATAAGATAACAGTGTTTTTGGCGCGTGATCCAAGATGGTTTTATCTACGAGAGTATTTACTTTCGACATATGGGACTCAGGAGAGGATTCCTCTGTTATATTTCCATCAACCAGTGGTAGCTTGCGAATTAGAGTGTCAAAAAATTAAAATAATACCAAAAAAAAATAACATCTACAGGGTGAGGTAATATAGCTAAGCCGTTTTTGGTTCGCGAGTGCGCTGAGCGAATATAAGACACCAAAAAACGGCTTAGAATCTATATTACCGCACCCAGTATAAGGATCTAGCCTTGACTCGTTAGGAAGTTAGTTGCACTCCTGTTTTGAGGCAGCGCGGTCTTTCAAAGAAAAAGTTTTTCAGGAAAATGGTTTTTCAGGGAAAATTTCAAATCTTAATAGACTACTGAATTTTATTTATATATTATATACAACTTAAATTTGTCAGGAGGAATGATTTCTCAAAGAAACGATTTCCTCAAAAAACTTTTCTTGGGAAAACCGAGCTGCCTTATTTGGTTACCTTCCTTAACTGTCATGCTCCGTTTTGGACAGATCTGTCCAATCGGCACTTTGATTCAGTATTATGCGTTAACGGTTAACGTTAAAGTAAAACGGCTAACGGATTATGAATTAGGCACCAAAATAACGTTTTTTCAATGATTAAGTATTTTTTCTGCATTAACCCCTCGGGCTTATAGTCCACCAAAAGAACCCAAGCATATATTGTAAATTTATGTAATCTAAATATCGATTTTTTTTTGGGATAACACTAACCTGGTAACTTGAAATTTCATACAGTAGCTGAAATTTATTTGTGAGTTATTATTTATTATTATTGCCTGGTATTTGTAGCCCCTGATCTATTAAAGTAACAAATACTTTATTGTAGTTTTTAGGTGTTTTGGACTAAAATGTTAGTAAAATTGGTCGGAAACCGGTGGGAATGTTAGTCAAGGTATTTCCTTATACTGTGAAAATTAATGAAATTAAAATATGGGCTATTGCGCCGTTATCGTTACAAACAAAATAAACTTATAAGTATTTGGTGAGATGACAATACACAATGACACGTTACAATTTTAGAAAATAGTTGCATTAACAATTGCATTAACCTCTATAATATTGGTCTCTATAATATCATATGATTATAAGGTCAAGTTGGTTTTTTCAAAGTGCATTGATACGTTTTTTATACTTTGACCTTATAACCAACCCCCTTGTGGGCCGATTTGATTACATGCTGGTATAATTTCAGTTTTCCGTTTTTATATGTATATATCAGAAATATGTAAATTGTCCGTAATGAATATAATATTTTGTTGTTTTTAATTATTATTTATCTTAAACAAATAAACTTTGCATTACACCACATTTAATGTCCAAGCACACGGTATTTTTGTAATTTTTAATTATTTTTTCTTAGGCGACAGGATTAAGCGCTACAAATATCTCAATATACTCACTTTTTGTAACTGCTTAAAAACACCTTTAGTCAAAAATTTTGATCTACATATAAATATAAATAATTGAGACGACATATTAAAGTGTAATAATTCGTTACAATTTTTGAAATCGGCCTGGTAGTTTTGCTGTAATGATGAAACGCGTTTTGGACAAATCTGTCCAAAACGGAGCATGACGGTGGTGTATGACGCCGGAGCATGACAGTTAAACAAATTTGAAAATATTAAAAAAAAACAGCACTAGGGTTAGGTTCTGACCGAAATGAGAAAAATAAAATCCTAATTTAGCCAACCTCTGCGTTATTTGGATTTATTGTTACAATTATTTGCCCTTTATCGTTCTGGATTCAAAACCAAATTCAAACCCAAATCGAATATTTATTTTGGAAACATGAAAAAGAACTGGATTACATTCAATCTATTATTCGGTTAGACCTTGTAAAAAAGGATGGAAAATCGACAGTTAAAATTGCCGCTATGTTTATTATTTCACAATTGGCGCACCTAATTTTTCCAGTTAGAGATGTAGAAATGTCACTCACAATTGATTATTTTATAAATCTTATATGAATTAAGTTCAATAATAAAAAAATAAACAAAAGGGTAATGCATAATAAGTTTTTTTATATCAAATGGCAAAACTATACTTCTCTGGTTTACAGTTTTTAGTACACCACCTACCTACTTAAACTAACAGCCATTTTTTCCGCCTACGCACTACTTGCGTCAAGTAACAGTTTCACTGAAAGTAACAATTTTTGTTTCATTTTTTGGTTTGCTGTGAGCAAGTAGGCGGAACTGTTACTCTAAGCAGGTAGTGCGTAGGCGGAAAATTGATTACTACTTTAAGCAGGTAGGTGGTGTAGTTAACAGCCCTACTAGCCTATCCTTAAATTCTCAATTTGATCAAGTTAAACCGAAAAATTTGACATTTGACAAATTGGATAAAGTAAATGTTGGGAAAGTGCAACAATTTTTACAGCTCTGCCTCCAGTTTCTTTAGTTTGTATTCTTCATTTTGCCACATCAACTCGAACTATTTGCCGACCCTTAAAAGAAAACACAAATTTTTTACTTGATAATACAGGATGATGATTAAAAATAGTTCATTATTCAATTAGACAAACTACAAGTAATACCGGTCGAGTTTCATAAAAATCGGCCGAACGTTTCTAGATTGGTCGTAAACTTCTTCGATTTTTTCTTCGACCAATTTTTATAGCGGTTTCCCCTGCAGTAACGTTTGTAAACAATGCGACCTACCCATCCTTAAGCGATACAAGTAAGAGACGTCCTGACAAATCAATCGAATAAATTTACAAACAATCTAGAAACGCTCGGCCGATTTTCATGAAACTCAACCGGTAGTACTAGTAATAGGTTGAATGTGTCTCTGTATCAAAAAATAAGGCATTTGCTAATATGTTAACCACTATTCGAGTAAGCATTGTTCGGTTGATCACTCATATTTTAAGCACTATTTGGTTAGCTACTTATAGTTTAACAACTAATAAATTGGTTAGGGACTAAAGTAGTTTCTTTGATACTAAATATTATTAGATTTTCGATGAAGGCCAATTTACTATCATTTTCGGTCCATTGAGGGCGTACAGTCCAAATTTCGACAAATGGACTATTGGGAGTTTATCTTGATTAAGAATTGGTCAGAAAGTTTTCTATGTTATCAAATATATTTCTCCGTCATAAAATAATTTCTAATTAGTCTAAAAAATCATCGTAAAGTAAAACCGTTTGGCAATGTAACATTTCAGGAAATTTACAACAAAAGAAAGGATTTTGCCAAAAAACGAGAATACTGGGATGATTGGGCAGGAAAGGGAGGCATGTTTTGGGATGATTTCCAAAATGAAAATCGAAAAAAATATTGGCCACTGGAGGATGCCGACGATTTACTAAACCAGTTTAATTTTGTTGGATTTCACGATATATGCAACGATTTTATCGCCGACAACATTATGCGTGTTCCCAAACACGACCGAAAAAAAGCTGGGTTTTACTAGGTAACGCGGAAGTAAGAATAAAGTTTGAGGTATAATAACGTGCTTCTCGCTTTTTTAGTTCTTAAGCCAATTTGAATACAAAACTTGAGAACGCGAGAAGCACTTTTTCAAGATTCAACTTTTTTTACAGGGCCTATCTGATAGTATTTGCCAAAGACTCTTTGGAGATATAAATAGTTCGATTTGACTTCAAAACTGACCTCTCTTGCCAAAAATTAGTCTGTAAACCAAATACAGTTAATCGGAGCACTACCCCCATAAAAGGTATCTACAAAACAATAACTTCAAAAAAAGGTCTCAAAAATGTCTTGGCTGAGCTCATATTATTCGCCTTGACATTTGACTTGATACCTGTATCAGCGATTTTTGATTCGAGCCAGTTTTTGACAAGATATTTGCGAAAATAGGGCGTTTCGTTAAAATTTTGACGAATGGACCCTGGAGTTAATATGAATCTTTAATATGTAGTACACAGGGTGCGCCGTTATGTTTCACAAAAACATTCGAAAAATAGTGAAACATAATGGCCCGATCGGGAAAAAGTGAAACATAACGGCGTAGGGCTTAACATATAAAGATATGTATTAGGGCAAAATATTTTCTCAAAAAAGTGAAACATAACAGCACGCTCGGGAAAAAGTGAAACATAACGGCGCGAAACATAACGGCGCACCCTGTGTATATTATTAGCTTATCTTAAAAATCCATCTTAGGCTTTGGCAAAATGGTACCTGGTTATAGTAAGCAGAACTCAACAGGGAAATTTCAAAACTACTTTTTTATAATTACAAAACTAAATTTTTGTATAAAAACTTTATATCTGGATTACGGGGTTGTTTTGTATTTTGGTATAAACTTGACAACTGAGATTGCGTATTTATATTTATTTGAGAAAATCAGTAAAATATAGCAACATGTATTTATAAAATCTAAATGTAGAGTGCGGATGAATAGAAATATATTATTTGACAATGTATGCGTGATTGAACACGGTAAATAGGTGAGACGCGGAAATGGGATGATATAAATTGTAATTATATTCAAAACCAATAATGGCCAAGCATAATACAACAGCCACCCTATATTTTTTAGTTTTGAATATATATATTTTATATAAAATGTAAAACGTTTTTTGTTTTGTTTTGTTTTTGTTTTAAGAATTGATTGATAATATAAAGAGCAGTTTAAATTGGGACTGCGCGGTAATTTCAAATAAACAAAGGCGCGGCAATGTGCCGAAAATGAAAGTCGGTAAAATAAGAAGCAAAAGATTAAAGGAAAAATAAAATCGAGGCGGTTTATTTAAAACGGTATTTTGATGAATATTTTTGGGATTACTTTTTAGAAATTCCCTGACGAAAAGATAAAGTGGCAGTAGTGCACTTTATTTGTATGACGATGGCAGGCTAACCCCACCCACGAATATTTTTTTTTTTGAACTGAAAGTTAGATTCAAAAATAGAATCACTTTTTATTTTGTTTTTGGAAAAAGGATTGACAGAGTTATTTTTTAGCACATTTTATATGTTTTAAGACATTTTTTCTGAAACACAACTATAACCGCTAGGGTAGCCATCAGTGAGGTAGCATTGGTGTATGCCGTTTTTTTCTAGCACGGGTTTTCGGGCCCTGGGCGCTTATCACAGACAACAAGCATTTCTAGGAATCTGAAAGTGTAATTAAAGCGAAATGGCCTACTACAGACTTCTATCCCGCCAAGTTGTCGTAGTGTAAATAGGTTAGCTAAGCTTGTTTGTGCCAGTCAAACGTTAGATTATAGCCCTGTGTTTTAGTAGATGCACCTATGTCCTAAATGGGATAGAGGCAAATAATTTAAAATAAAACTTCCTTTTTTGGAAAAGTTTCTTTGCTCGGATTACTGAGCGCCGTTTGCCTCGAAAAAAAAATTGTGCTTTTAAATAATTTTTCAACTTATTTCCGGATTCAGAATATGACCTAAAGGTATCACAATGGTTAAAATGTTTTATATCCAATCCAGTTTGAATATGCCACAAAAAATTCTTCTAACTTAATTTTCAATTAACTTAACTCGTAAGAGGGGATGTGTTCCAATTTGAAGGGTTAAACTCGGTAATTATCTCATCATGTTTACTGTTTTCAACACATATGTTTTCGTTTGTATTATTTGTTTCCTGGTACCACTTTGCGGTTATAAACCTTTTAAAAATTGCAAAGCTATCCAAAAATTGTCGTTTTTGTGACCAAATTAGAATAAAAATACAAAATAGAAAAACANAAAAAGAAATCCTAAAAAAAAATGTTACTTTAAGCGGAACTGTTACTTTAAGCAGGTAGTGCGTGGGTTGAAAAAGTTACCACTATTTGCAAAAAAACTGTTACTTTAAGCGAATAGTGTTACTTTAAGCAGCGTTACTTTAAGCAGGTAGGTGGTGTACTTACTTTTTTATTTGAACTTATTTAGTGTTAATTTACTTAGATATGTGGTGTAGAAATGTTCAATAATAGATAAATAAAAATTCTAAATGTCCTTTATATTTGTATATTTTTTTGTATCTTAGGTGAAACATAACGGCGCAGGGCGTAGGCGGATAAGCTGGAAAATTTTTCCGAGAAAAAGTGAAACATAACGGCACGACCGGGGCAAGTGAAACATAACGGGGTGAAACATAACGGCGCACCCTGTGTATCTAAATTTTATAAAAAAAAAAGTGAAAATTTTGCCATTGTTTGCTTGAGACTTCCATTGTTACATAATTTCCTTTATTTATGATATTTCGGCATTACGCCATTTTCAAAGAATTTGCGACTAACAAATAAATACACAAAATTTCACAGAGTAAATACGAATTCTAGAAAAATTAAATAATACAGCTGAGAACTGTTAGCATGAGGTGCATCCGACACCTATTCAAAAACGAAAGTTTATTAAGAATGGTTTATTAAAGAATGGTTCCGTCCGATTTAATTGTAATACACAAAGTTCTAACGATTACAAACGAACTAGACTTGAAGGTGTACGCTACACCGTGTAGCTATTCGATTGAACGATCCTAATTTGAATGATCAAATCATTCATAAAAAATTACAATTATTAAACACTGAATACGGGCTTCGAATTCAGCGTATTGGGAGCCGTATTCAAACTCGTTATACACCGGGTGCGCAGTTATCGGGCGGGTTTGGCGACAAAAAAAGCCTTAATCGGCGCGCCCGATAACTGCACAGGGCGGAACCGGAATAAGGTAGACATATGCAAAACAACCCGCCCGATAACAGCACGAGCTGGAAATGTGGTCATTTATACACATATATATTCAAGAGCAATGCGCAGGGTGCCCGATAACATCGCAGGGTGCCCGATAACTGGACACAAACCCGCCCGATAACTGGACGCCCGATAACTGCGCACCCGGTGTATATAGTCTATATTATAGACGCACTGTATTATTTAATTTTTTTTTCTAGAATTCGTTTTTACTCTGTAAAGTTTTGTGTATTTATTTGTTAGTCGCAAATTCTTTGAAGATCGAGTAATGCCGAAATATCAGAAATAAACGAAATTATGTGAAGTTATTATTAAAGTGAAAATTTGTTCCAATTTTGGCGAACTGAAGGCGCACTTTGTTATTTTTTAACAAACCTTCAATTTTTTGGGAATGAGTGTCAAGTTCGATAGCTAAGTCAGTGCCGGCTATAACTATTACGGTTCCATTTTCGTAATAAACATATTCTTGTAGTGTTTCTACTTCATCAAATATGGCATTCAATATTTCTTGAACTGAAATGCCTATTCGATTAGTACGAGCTTCGCCGTCAAATTGCGAGTAAATTTTGGGGACGGCTTGTTTTCCATTAACATAAAGAAAATTGTCTGGCTGCAATCCTCTGCGCCCAAAATCATATTCAGCAATTCGAACTTTGGTATTTTTTGGAACTTTCAACGTGCACTGAACTCGTGCATCTTTTCAAAGGGTTCAACATAGGGTTTCTTAGATTTAGCTGAAATTTCCCCCTACGGGTTACCATTTCACTCCTTTCCTTTCGGAGTTAACGGATATTCAACTTTGACAACAAAAAAATTATCGAGCAAAAGGCGTGAGAAAAAATAAAATAAATGCGCGACAAATTTATTAACTGCCGTGAAAATTCTATACTTTGGTTTCTAAAACACTCTCTAACGCCAAAACTTATCTACGCATCAAACAGCATCATAATTGTAAGTTTCAGCACTTTTCTGTATTTTTTTCCGTCCAGTTAAGCCTGATATGTCCCCATAAACCATATACAGTAAATGATATACTAAACCATGGTCCTGTATCAATATAGGTCCGAAATTTTGTGAAACCACTCAATCCATCATCATAAGTTATATTTTGTGAGTTGTACAATTTTGGTGGATAAATTTCCAAGCAGTCAATGATATTTGAAACTTTTTCGCAAATTCGTTCCCTTTATAGGTTAAAGACTCTTGTGAAGCTGATATTTAAAGGGCTTTTTTCGCGTTTTTTATACGTATTGGCCAGTTGGTCTCTTGAGATCAACTAGTGGCCTGATTTTATCAGATATAAACTGGTGAAACCAAGTTGTAGAGCTCAAGAAACTACGTCCATCTGACTATTCAGAACTTGATTTGGACCACCGGGCCCCCTAGAGAGCTGTTTGAAATGTCCAACGTACGCAAAAGAACTTTTTCAGGACCGCTTATACCAACTCACGTCGGCATTTGCTCCCAAATAGGCCCAAATTAGCTTAGGGTCTGAACCAGTAGATTTAATATAATTTGACATAGCACCAGGTCAACGTCACGTGCTATGGACCATTTATTCTGAACGTCAAATTTTAAAGGATTCTTCTACATTAAAATGACCCTTTCTTCTCGTTGGAAATGTTTTTAGCGTGTTATTTGCCACAAGATAAAAAAATGACAGTAACAAAAAACCGTCGACCATTCCTTCAATATCCTTTAACGGCCTTGGATTCATCAAGCAGAAGTTGATTGGCGTATAACTATTCCAGTTTCCCAAACCTAACATGGTTAAAAACAAAATTGTACTCCAAAGGGTTCCACTCAAGTTGCGCAGTGAAACAGTTATTCCATGCAAAGGCACCTCTTTATTTTCAAGATCGGTAGATGTCGCTGCGAAGTAATTTGCCAAGAAACGACAAACGACAATCTTAGTTAGGTTCGAAATCATGGCACTTTTTTTGAAAAAGACTCATGAAACATACGGTAATTTTATTTCTAGCTAAACTACTAGTATAGATATAAATGATTTCAAACTTGAACCAGAATATTAGTTGATACTATGATTCCAAGAATTAAACTGAATTGGGGTTCAACCACTTGAATCGTCTCTGACTTTTCTAATTTGAATAACTGCGTCAGATAAGTTGGGCCTTCCACATACACTGGATTGCAAATACGTTTGCTAACTTTACTCTTCTCATAACAAGTCAACTCATCACACATATGTCCCCTATTCAATTTTGTCACGAAACTCAATTCCCATACAGTATGTTCTGTCAATTAACACTTACACTAAATTTAAGTAGCCTGGTTGGTGTATAATCGAAATCCGAAAGCCCTATCCGAGTTAGGTTATATCATAGAACTTATATGATTTTGAACTATACACCACTTCTAAAAAAAAATTATCTCAAATGAAAATTGTTAGTTGAACTGAGTAGTGCGTAGGTTGTCCGCATACACAATTTTTTAAGTAAAAACTTTAAAATTAGCGTTATGTAGGCGTTAACCTTGACAAATATGAGTCATACGGTATGTAACTTTCCACCTGCGTTTAACTTTCCAGCTGCAGCACCACGGGTTTTCCAAGAAAACGTTTGTCCGAGAAAACGTTTATCAGGGAAATTCCCTGATAAACATTTTCTCGGATAAACGTTTTCCTTGATAAACCCCTTTTTTGGAAAAACATTTTCTTGGAAAGACGTTTTCTTCGAAAAACTTTTTCTCGGATGAACCATAAATGGATTTTTCCGGAAAAACCACAAATGATAATTAAAGGAGAAGCTGCTCTTGAAATGCGAAACGCAACAACGACGCTTGTTTTGGATTTTCTCGATAAACGTTTTCTCGGATAAACCATTTCAGAATTTTCCCTGAAAGACGTTTTCTTGTAAAAACCAATTTTCCCTGAAAAACCAACTTGTGAATTTTCCCTGATAAACGTTTTATCGGAAAGACCGCGGTGCTCCACCTGCGCGCAGGTGCGTCAACTTTTCATATTTTTGAAATTTTAAACAGAATTGCCCAGTTCTTTTTGGTAATAATATTGGAAGGCTTCGAAAAAATTTCAAAGCAGAACGGTCAGATGGAAAGGCTTGAAATGAGTCACCATCTATAACAGTCAAATGGTCGAACAATTCGCGATATTCTAGAAGAATGGCCTCCGAATCTGCCTTGAACAACTTCTGGAAACAGTTAATAAATTGATACATATTTCCTCTGTTCTCGCTATAAACCATTAATTCGAATAAATTTGACGCTTGAGAAAATTTCAATTACATTCATCACTTAAATTAATAAAAAAATGAGCCTTATGTTCTTTTTTATATTATTTTATGTTTTATTTATTATGCTTAGCCATTATTGGTTTTGAATATTATTACAATTTATATCATCCCATTTCCGCGTTGCACCTATTTACCGTGTTTAAAATATATAATAAATCGCATGTAAAAAT
>SCLG01001370.1:0-12765 GCA_004367875.1 Oikopleura albicans
GCGTTGCACAATAGTCCATAATTTGTCAATTGGTAGGTTTACGTCAATAAGGAGATGCTACATATACACGCATATAGCAGCAGGGCCTAAACACAGCTGATAACAAGTAACAAACTTTGAAAATCTGAAATGAGAAAACGGTGCTAAAAATAAAAATCGAAACTTATCTACAGTCTGTATGCAACGAAAAAATACCATGTTGTTTTTCATTTGAAATTAATTATCGCTGAATTGCTTGTTGCCTGTCGGATTACCCAGAAAAAAAAAAGAATTCCTTTTGTTGTTGGTACAAAAGGGTGGTAATCACGCAGGCTACAGATTCATTCGGTCTCTCGATCACGCCACTTACACACCGTTTCACGGCCTGATCTTCACTTATTCTGTAATTTACAGACTGTTCTCGTTAACCATTTTTTTCGAAATTTTTATTGGGGCTGTAAAGTTTTGGGTTCTTTTTGGTAAAAAAAATTTGGAAAAAATGAAAAAGGGGAAAGGCGTGTAAATATCCCGTGGTGACTAAATGTTCGGTGGGTCGAATACGTATTTCGTTGCGGAAGGTTTTGTTACCAAACAGCCTGTATAATCATGAATATCATGATTGTCTAGAATAAAACAAAGAAAAATGACGTTGATTGTAATAGATAGCAGCTATCCGATAGCTTTAGCGGCATAAAAAATTGCGTATAACTAAACGAGTAATATGTAAGTTCAATCGCATTGAAGATTAGAATAATAATTAATTGTGCCACTGTTGTTAATACGTTCTAGTATTACCCAAGTTTGAATTACAATGTACAAGCATAATGGTTATAATTTAGAAAATAAGATATATTTGTGATATTTTGAGAAGTAAAAAAAAAATTTTTTTGATGCGTTTTCAGTCTGCGCTAAAGAGTACCCACTTTTTAACACGGTACTTGTATATTGAATTTTTAACATGCTTATTGTGACACAAAAAAATTTTAACACGGTTAACTAAACTTTTACTTAAACAATTTATTCATTTTAATTGTTGACACCAATCATCTTTGTAACTATTACTTAATCAGGCCTTTATCGACATCGAAATTTCGGATAATATCGTTTTGGAGAAAATTCAAAACAAAAATTATACCGTTACGTGACAGCTTCAGAAAAAGGAAACTTACAGTAAACTAAATTGACAGTAAAGTTGTCGGCCGTAACTTTATTGGAAAGTCTAAATGTTATTTGTCTTGGTGATGCGAAATATTTTCTTTAGAACGTCTTTCCCACCATTATTTATCTATTTATAAACATACTTGGGCCCGGATCGACGAGATTGGAAGAATTTTTGCAATAGCTGACGTCCAAGTGCTCTACTTATAATCGGAAACAACTCTAAATTAGCGCGATAAGCTTCGCGTTATTGGTAATGCAGATTCCATAGAGTTATTTGGTCACACAGGTTATGAGTTATAAGTTATGACCGATATTAATCCAAACATGGGTCATTGATTTGGTAAGTAAAAAAGTACAGAGGGGTGGTATAATCTGGGATACTTTCTGGTTTTATGAAAGTTACCTTTATATAGTGACCCTAGTGTTATTTGTTGATATAATAGGCTAACATTTTCAGTCTAGCTATACTTAACCCGTACGTAACAGGGTATGCATACGAATGGCGAATTTTCGCCATTTGTTACTTTTTTCGCCATTTGTTACCTTTTTCGGGAGGCAATTTATAACAAATGGCGAAAGATCAAATTACGTAATATGATCTTAATTTTAATTGGTCCAAAAATTCGCCATTTTGTAACAAATGGCGAAAAAAAATGTAACAAATGGCGAAAGAAAAAAGCTTCATTTTGATTNGAAATATTACATAATGGTGACCGACCATTTATTAAAAAGAAACATTAACCTAAATTATTTAGAAAAAATGTGCGCGAAAAAACGAAAAATTTCGCGCACAAAATGTGCGCGAAGAAAAAAATAATTTCGCGCACAAAAAATGTGCGCGAAAAAATGGTAAATTTCGCGCACACAAATGATGGGGTCCCACGAGTAACATAACGGCGTAGTGCGTGGGCGGAAAGTTAAGTCCATTAAATCCAGAAAAGTGGCAATATAACGGAATTTTGGTAACATAACGGCGCACGTGGTGTATATGCACTCAAAAAGCGGTCCCAGGTTAAGACTACCGGGTGAGTTTCATGAAAGTCGGCCGAGCGTTTCGATAGTAGTATTCCGTGTCGGAATATTTCAAGATGATAAAAAAACAATTTAGCACCTTAGTTCAATAGAAAGTGGAAAAATTGGTCTTTATACAGGCTGTTTGGTAACAAAACCTTCCGCAACGAAATACGTGTTCGACCCACCGAACATTTATTAACCACGGGATATTTACACGCCTTTCCCCTTTTTCATTTTTTCCAAATTTTTTTTTTACCAAAAAGAACCCAAAACTTTACAGCCCCAAGAAAAATTTCGAAAAAAATGGTTAACGAGAAAAGTCTGTAAATTACAGAATAAGTGAAAATCAGGCCGTGAAACGGTGTGTAAGTGGCGTGATCGAGAGACCGAATGAATCTGTAGCCTGCGTGATTATCAACTTGTTGTACCAACACCAAAAGAAATTCTCTTTTTTTTTCTAAGTAATCCGACAGGCTACAAGCAAGTCAGCGATAATTAATTCCAA
Organism: Oikopleura albicans; assembly: GCA_004367875.1. Lineage (NCBI taxonomy): Eukaryota > Metazoa > Chordata > Appendicularia > Copelata > Oikopleuridae > Oikopleura > Oikopleura albicans. The sequence goes on from SCLG01001370.1 coordinate 2,660, forward strand.
ATGAAAAACAACATGGTATTTTTTCGTTGCATACAGACTGTATCATCTCAAAATATATCGACACGGAATACTTGAAACGTTCGGCCAATTTTCGTGCAACTCAACCGTAATACTTTCTAATAAGTATGAAGTCATGCAACGTCATAACTAATTTCTTGTTAAACGAACAAAAATTGTTATGTTAATGTTTAGATAACTGGAGACCAAACGAGCAACCTGAAGAACAAGGTACGTTAAAATTTTGTAATGTTTCTAAAATAAATATGTGAGCGTCATTGCACGATATTTTACTATTGCACAAATGAAAAACGAAAATCGGCGGCATAAATGACAGAACAAAAATTCTTTATTTAAGAAGTTTATTCATTAATAATGTTTTTACTTGGTTATCAGAAAAAATTCATGAAACTAGCCCGTGAGAGAATTTTCGAATTTGGATATGTCGTTTTGGAATAGTATTTTTGTCAAATGACCAAACTAGGAACTAGAAAAATTCTATTATATGTGACAGTTATATCTTGTTATCAATTTCCATTCAAAAATGTGTTATTGAAATCACTTAGAATGTTGCCAAAAACTTATTGTTCAACCGCTGGCTCAACCGGGTGACGCATTCAACGATGTCGGATCCGTTTATGTACAAACGAAAATACCACGAACATGTCTCGGTATGTATAACACTTCAAAAATTATAAATGGTTACATAGAGCGCCTTACAAACTGAAATAATGCCAAAATGTTTAAAAAAATAATTGCAAACCCAAATATATCGGTATGTTTCCGTTGTACGCTATTATTTAAGAGGCGAAATGCGTGGGTTTACACCGAAAATAATTTTAAGGACTGGTCTATAGCGTTGTTTACAAATAAAACCCGAAATTTCGAAAATGCACTTTAATAGTATTTTTTATTTGTTTTATGAATTTGTTAATCTCTGTTGGCACTTTTCGACTACCGACAAGTTCATTGGACTACTAATTCTAGAAAAATTTAATGCTTGAAATTTGTGTTCAAAATGGAGTTACAAAAAAATCACTCTTGGAATTTGTCTGTAAAAATTTAAGTTAATCGTTTTTTTACGTCAAATGATCAGTCACGTTACTTGATATAAATATTTTCAAAACCTAAAACATTATTCGACAAAACCGTCCCTTAGATACCAACCCATTGATTTTTTGGAAAAATCGTCCCTTATTTGTCGAAAATTGTCCTTTATCCCCTAAAGCTTAGCGTCAAATTTTTCCGAAAAAACAGGTCCCTTACTTGGTGACCCCGGCCCTTACTTGAGAAACTGTCCCTTACTTGGCGGCCCCTCTGTTAGATTAATAACCGAGGAAACGTACGTTAGGTTCAATGATTCACCTAAATTGCGTCTTGCCGATGTTCAAAATGTTCCCGATGTTTAGTTTTACTTTATAAAATGTACAATAAAAAATAAATCAATAAAAAAGTATAAAAATAAAAAACACAAAAAATAGCTTATAAGTGCATCATTTTACAAAATACGAAAAATCCGGCGAATGGGAATAGAGTGTTTTGAGAAGAAAGTGTACTGTGATAAAGGGTAATCGGGTTTTTCGCCCGATTGTGCAATATTCGTCGTTTTTATTTTATTTTGAAATCGTCGTTTTTCGACCAAACTTTCTATATTCGTTCTTTAGACATATGATATGATGACTGAAGTCGATTGAAATAAAAATGACTGAACAGAAATATTTTGAGAAGAGAAATACTATCAGAAATATTCCCAAAACAAGCGTATATTGATACCCGCTAAACTTAATTTTTTCTAGATTTTTCGCTCGTTATCCGTCTTTTTGAACGCTTTAAGATTTCATATGGATATTAACGAATATCAATGTACATGTTAACGAAAATTAAGATAGTGTTATTGGTAGGGTGTTTCCCACTCTTAAATGACCTTAAAACATTTATAAAAATGACTTTGAAACTAAATGACTGTTAAAATAATTTGATAGCGTTGAATACACAAAAATTAGTTAATACATTATAAAATGTTATCTACCCATTCATAATTTTATGTGTTATAATTGGTTAATTTTTTTCAACACTACTGTTTAGAAGCACCCGAACCCGATTGTAACTCTTATTCGACAAAAACCAGCATGAGTCAATCTGCTCAATATGAACAAAATGGTGCGATTCGTGCTTTCAAGGATGTTTCAGATATAATTCGATTTTCTATCGAAACTTCAAATGACATTTTTATTGGACTCTCAAAAAAGGAAACGATGGATATCGATGACGAATGTACCGACCACGATGATTGTTATTACCAGTTTATTCTCGATCATACAAAAGAACAGTTCACGGAGGTATTTTTTACAATTTAGCAAGTAAAAAATACTTATTCGTTTCCTAGGGGGTTGATAAATCTTTGTTCGAATTCTCACAAAGGGTATTTAGCTCTTGAGGAACGAAATTATGTTGAAAATAAGTTTAACAAATAATAAGTTTTTCTAAATGTTAATTTTTAGGGAAAGTTTTAAAGAATAAAAACTGCGGCAGTCGGGAACATGTTTCTCGACAATGAACAGTCGAGGCGCGCCTAGACCGTTTATCACACGAATCTCGCTCGGTCTCTCGCTTGGTCTCTTTATGCTATTTTCGACCATTAAAAACTATTTTTTTAAATCAGTATTGAAAATGAGTATTAAGAATTTTGTGCTCTTATTAATGAATCCGTCTTTTTCTGATTTTTAACTCCTAAGAAGCGTTTATAGTCAATTATGACATGACATTAAAATTGCGATATCTCACGTTCCTATGTATGGATTAGACTGTCTTATTTTGCGGTCTCAATATTTTTTCATTTTCTTTCATTTACGCTTATTTCCGGTCACTTCCGGTTACTGCCAAATTTACCCGGAATACTTTTTTCAATTATTAAAATTCTATTTCTGGAAGTCCAAAGCCGTTATCAGTCATAAGATAAAAAAAAGAATCAATAAATAAAGAAAAATAAATTGTTTTACGATTTTTGAGTGTTACGAAAATTTTTGAAAAAAAAAATTAAAAGTTCTAGCAGTACCTTCATTTAAGTGTGGATTTTCAAGTCTCAACTAATTTGTATAATTTAACCCCTGAGCGACACTATGACTGCTTTTCTAAAAGGTGTCGAACATTTTTTAACCATTTTTCAACCATCAATATGGAAAGATTGGTTATTAACTACTGAAAAAATTACGTTAAAAAAAAAATTGAAAAAACAAAAAGGAAGTACGTTTCATCGGGATCACCATTATTGATACAGATTTAAAAAAAAATCCAACGCGTCTCATAATCGTTTTTCCCAAAGTTGGTCGGCGAATTGATTAACGTTTGATTTACGTTTGCGTCCGTGGAGGACGCGGGTTAAATCGGTAGAGGTTGAGGTTTGCACCCATAAGAGAAGAAGGACCATAAGAGAAGGACCTTGAAAACAAACGTCTAATCAAGAAAATCCGTTTATTGTAGGCCACGTAGCGAATTTTTTAGTAAAGCTGGGGAGCTAGAAAAAAAAATATGAATAATAATAAAGAGATTCGCTTTGATTGACCCTATTGTCGATAAGTTATTTCCCAACAGTCGCAAACCGAACAAAATATCACTAGATTGTTAAGAATGTTTCCGACAGTCAGACCCAGAATATTATAAAGATATTTTCCCAGAAAATGTTTTGAATTTTTTTTTTTGGAATTTTCCCTGAAAACATTGGGAAAAGTTTTGTTTGTACTATAATTTTTTTTTGTTTAGAACAATATACTACATATCGAACTTTAGCGCGTTTTTCCCATTAAATTCGGCCCTTCTCGCGAGTGGAAATCTTTAGTCTATATTTTCGCGGTACGTCTCACTGCAAACACAAAAGATAAACCTTAATAAAATTACTTTACTTCGAAAGTTGTAATAACCTTGAAATAGGTGAACGAAACGTAAAACATTTACACGTTGCAACGGGATGAACCGTTAACGAAATTATCATGAAAAAACATTACAAATGCCGTCTTCTGTCAAAATTTCCTACTGGGTGGGTCTGATTCGCGTAATTATGCCAAAATTGAATAAATTAAGGCACAATTGGGGTAATTTTAGGTTAAATTACGGGCTTAATTACGGACTTAAGTGAAAGGTGTAGGGATCGAAGTTTGTATTCCTGATTTAGCGGTCCTTGTCTATACCTTGATGGACCTTGTACAACCCATATTTTTGGAATGAATTTTACAAAAAAAAAAATACAATGCATCATTTTTAGTGGGTGAAAAATTTCGAACTTCGACTAAATGACGACTCAATTGGATTGTATCAGGGCGGCCAAAATGTTATTTTGAAAACAAACAAATTCAATAAGAACTCCGGTTTTACACATTTGTTTATCGGAAGTGCACCGGGAGGTAGTGGAGAATGGAATGTCTGCACAACGCCAGGTTTTTTAAGATTTCAATTTATTCAAACAAAAAAAAATAAAATTTCTTAAAAGCTGTATACACCTACAGTGAGTTAATTTTTTGAGTTTAGGTAATTTAGAATAATCTACAATTAATTTAAGGGATTATCCAAAGTATTTTGTTTAAGGAAAGGTTAGTCGACTTGTTTTCAAACTGTAAGTTCAGAGAAAACGCTATCAATTATGTTCTAAAAACGCGATTACATTAATTTTATGTTGTATACGGGGTGTTCAACCTAGACTGTCACATTTTTGGTGCTGTTTAAATAAAATTTTGACGGGTTCGAAAAGTACAAACGATTCTTTTGAGCGAAAAGAAAATACGTCGAAATCAGTACAGACACTCTTACATAAAATAATGAGTAATATGATACGATTCAAAAAGTCGCCATGGATAATAACAAATTGGTATTGCGCCAGTTTCCGCGCGTGCGCTTATCAGGCCACCTTGTTTTGCACATTTTCCAGGTATTCCCTCTACGCCCTAGGGGTTTATGAGGCCGTTTTTAGAAGGTGAAAGTGGCCCGATAAACCCTTAACCGATGTATTAAATTTTTAAATTTTGATTATTAAATAAACTTGGCCTTGCTTGATAACGTTACATAACACCTTAAATATTAATAACATATGAAATGTGTGACAGTAAGGGCCTTTACTGTTTTCGAAGTTAGTTTGTATATTCAACGTGTTTCGCTGAAAGTTTTACAAAAATATTATAACTTCTAAGGGCAAATTAAGGATTGGGGTACTTTCGCGACCATTTGTGGTTGCGAAAAAACCGGTTTATGAGTACTTTCGCGACCACACAATTTGGTCGTGAATCGTTGTTCAAAATATGGTGTGGTCGCACAAGTACTCATAAACGGGTATTTTTTGCGACCACAAATGGTCGCAAAAGTACCCTTCACCCAAATTAACCGCTCGCGATATCTAGTTCAGAATAAAGTTATAAAAAGTAATCGAAAAAAATGTTGCGAGAAGCACTCCCACGAGTTGCTAGATTTAGGAGAATATTTTTTTCCGTAGTTAAATTTACTCATTGTACTCTCAATGATAACATCAAATGAGTTGTATGTACACCACCCAACTACGTAAGTTAACATCATGTTAGTTAACGAAATTCACGTAAGCTAACATTCTACTCGTGGCAAGTTTTTCTCGGCTTACGCCCTTTGAAGGTAAATTAAAATCATTCATGTAAGTTAACAAAATTCATGTAACTTAACACCGTTCATGATCAATTCTGATATCTTTGATATGAACCATTTTGGAAATTATCAAATTTCGTCCTCAAATTGTAATAAAGTCTAAAAAAAGGGGCTTAATTTCCGCCTACGCCCTACCAACGTGAATTAACAAAATGCACGTAACTAAACACTTTTTTTTGACAACTTACTTAGGTAGGTGGTGTATACATTTATGTAAACAGTTATATGAAAAATTGATGTTATTTTTGACAACTGACCGCAAAGTCCTTGATACTTACATAAAACATACAAATAGAAAAGCAATAAAAAGTAATTAAAATAACTAGGTTCAACAACATACAGTATTTTCACATCGAAGTGTTATGCTGAATAACTTATGCGGTAAGACTAAAATTTTATAATGGTGGATTTCATAATCAAAATGCACTTTTTTTTTCGACCATCTCAAATCGAAAAACTAATTTGGGCAAAAGATAGAGCGTTAAAAACTAGCACATGACTTTTTTATTAATTTCTAAAAAAAAAATATTTCCGACCCTTATTTGGCCGTTTTAGTGCTTTTTTTTGGGAAACACTGTACCGCGTGGCGATTTTTTGTTTTTGTGATAAGAATGTTGTTTTTACCATCAAACGATAGCCCTTTAAAAGTTGTATTTGAAAATCGGACCCCCATAGACCAGTAGTGTCCACGTAGCTGGACAAATGGTCAAAACGACCAAATTTCAAAATAAGCACTTTTGGAGCACTTTTTGCACTTTTTTTTTCGAAAATCAAAATGTTGTTCAAAAACAACATACCATGACTACCTTTGACCCCTTAGTGATCGATTTGATCATTTTATTATTATAAGAAATCAATATCCCAGAGGGTAAATGTTTCATCAAGAAGAACCACGCGTGGCTACGTAACAATAAACATTTTTTGTAGCGTTTTACACATTTCTTGGTGAAGAAAATATAGCAAGAACAATTTCTTACAACACGGTTGATGCTAAAATGTTGGCGAAGTTGTATGACGGATTATATGAGACAGCAGATGACATGTATTATGGGTTAGGCCTCTCGATCACATTTCACGAAGCTGTTTGTATAAAGGAGATACGAATGTACACTATAATAAATTGCTGTCGAGATAGATACAAAGATGTAAAAGTTTATGCCGACGAAGTTCAAATTGCAAAAACACCATCAAATTTGGAGATAGCTCCAGAAGTTATCAGATTTATTGCATCTTACGGAAATGAGAGAACAAGCACCCTAACACAGAGTGTAAAACGAATAAAAATTATACCGAATAACTGGGAGATTTATGTGGCCGAATTATATATTGACTATAATATATTAGTATCGGACTGTCGTCAAGCTGATCGTGAGTCCCTTATAATGATACAGTTTTTGTTTTGACAACTGACCCTTTTTGACCCTTTTGACAATTTGACCCTTTTTGACCCTTTTGACAATTGACCCTTTTTATTTCAATCAACTCCGAGTAAATAGTTGATTACTAGTTGCTTAAAGACATAAAATTGCATTAAAGCCATTCTAACAATCATGCTCATATTAGGTAGCTAGTAACCTAATTTGAACTTTGAAACTAAATAAAAAGAAAACGGATTTTCATAATAAGAAACGAATAATAGGTAACAGATAATAGGCAACGGATTGAGAGCAAAAAAAAAATTCACGTTTTTATCTGGGAAAAAAAACGAATTTTGCAGTTTTATAATTATAATCTTTAAATGTTTAAATGAACTGCTCATGATAATTTCAAGTAAATTACAAAAATAATTTTACTTAACTTTTATAATTTACATAATTTTATTAACAGTCAAAAATTTAATCTAAGAATAAACATTTGCTTTATGTCCAACTCCTGCCCGTTTTGTTTCACCATTTACGCTTTTAATTTCATAAAATGAGAACCGTTTGAGGCAATGAAAAAACGGACAACGGATTTACAATCAATAATTGAAAACTTCAATATTAGGGTTAATCTCCGGCGCCGTATTTCGCACTATTACCGTTATCATAAACAATTTTTTTTCAAAGATCGATACCTTGAAAACTTTTTTATGATAATCGAAAACGGAAAACAAATTAACAATTTATAAGTAACTTCGGTTACAGCTGTGGACACGAGAACGTGACACACGAAAACGTGACAAAATCACGAGAACGTGACACTTTTTGACAAACGGTCGTCATTTACGAGAACGTGACAGATTTTCGAAAAAATGGACGAAATACGCACCTTTCCCCGAAAATTTATGACAACGTGACACTTTTGAAGATTTTTCGTCAACTTGTCTGAAATTTTTCTCAAAAAACTCTTGTTTTTCATGAAACAAAAATAGTAAAAAACGTAAAAAAAAAAGTTGACGACAGTATTCAGCTGTTTTATCAAATCATATTATAGCGACATAAACATTTTTTAAAGTTTTGATATTAGAAAAATTTAAACAAAATTACGACCGGTTGTCAAAAAATGTTGCGAGAACGTGACAGTCACACGAGAACGTGACAAAATCACGACAACGTGACAGTTTTTGGCAAGTGAAAGTGTCACGTTCTCGTGTCCACAACTGTATATAAACTCGAGTTTTTACCCCTTGCACCATTATGTTTCACAACCTTTAATTAGACGACCATGAAAGGTAGTACTTTAATCGTGTTTCTGCGAATTATGAATTTAACCGCACGCGATATCTAGTCCTTTACAAACTGAAAAAGATAAGGCTAAGAGCTAGGCGCATATGAAACATACAACAAGAAATGCCGTAAATCTAAAGCTATAAAGCGCGTGTAAGGTCAAAGCGAACCGAACCTACGTAAATAAAACAAATGACTGGAGGCAATCAAAACACCTCAAAGATTATGCATCTTTTAAATATCAAAATAGTAATAACCAGATTGCCTCCTAATTTTTATTTACGTAGGTTTGGTTCGCTTTGACCTTACACGCACCTTATGTAGTCAAATTGATAATTTATTTAGCCTTTCAAATGGTCTATCGACAACAAGATGAGATGCGTTTAATAGAGTCTGAGTTTTATACTAGACGCTGGTTATGGCCTGGATACCAATATAAATACGAAATACGGAAGGAGGGAAATCATTGGAATATATTTGACAATCAGGACTCTGTTACAGGCATAATTATAGTACGTAGTCCACCAACAACACATGAATGTCCATATTTTGGTTATTACGAGGATACCGGTTCTGATTATCCTCGTGGACAAAAAGCCACAGTAAGATGCTACAACAATGCCGGTAAGTGTATTCCTTTTACACTCTCAAACCAATTGGTCTTAGCAACTTATTCCATGCGCCATGTAGGCCAGATGTGGCCTATCGTCACTTTGATTCAGTATTATTCGATAACGTTAAAGTAAAACGGCCAACGGATTATGAATTTAGCACCGAAACCACGTTTTTTTTAATCAGTAAGCCGGTTCGTCATTAGATGAATTGCTATTATGCAATTTGACGCCGGCCAGACAAAGGACAAGAGGCTAATTACACAAAACCAAACTGCTGTATTATTATTTTTTCTCAGTTTTGATGATTAAAGAATGGGTTACTATAATTTGAAACTGTTATATACCTATAACTTATAGCCTATACAGTCCATGCGCGCACAACGCGACACTTTCACTTGGCCAAAACCTGTCGCGTTGTGTGCACACGGTCGCGTTGTGTGCTGTCGCGTTGTGCGCGCATGGACTGTAACTGATGGGTTATGAGTAATAACTTATGACTCATGAACTCACGAAATTTGTCCCTTATCGTTTTTTTTCGAAGAAAAATTTTTTTGGAAGACTCGTAAATTGTGAGTCATAAGTTATGAGTCATAAGTTATGAGTCATAAGTTATGAGTCATATGTTGATTAAAAACAACATTGAACGTTGTCGTATTTCATAGGTGCGACATCATTGTTGCCGAATGGTCGAGAACTAGTCTACGTTCGCAGTAACGAAAAGAAGACATTCAAAGAAGCACAAAAAGATTGCATGTATTTATTCAATGGCAGACTTCCGAGCTTCCCAACTAATAGCGCTGAGAATAACGCACTAAAAAGTCTAGGTCCTACCTGGCTCCAGAACGGCTATAACCCGATAGACAACTACAGGAAACCTCGAGTGCGTTTGAATGAATCAGATTTTGAAGATTATCGTGTATCATTAATTCAAAATGGTAATACCAAAATAGAAGAATTACCATCTGTTTATAAGAATTGGTTTAACGAAGCTGAAATGGAACTACATTTTTTGAAATGGAAACTTAATGTTTTTGATTCAACTCCAGTTTTGATGCTCAACGCCAGGGATCCAAATGACACTCATAATCAGAGATCGGCATATTTTGTTTTGTTTTCTTACCCTACCCTTCCTTTTTTCCGCGGGTCAAGCAGGGTCAAATGCCGGGTCTGACCCGAGCACGAAAAACGG
>SCLG01001371.1:0-11271 GCA_004367875.1 Oikopleura albicans
CTAGCACCATTTTGACAACTTTGGCCGCTGTCGCGTTAACTCTACTTAGCCGCCGCTGCGCGATAACCCCCCTTAGCCATTACTGACTATAAATAGACAGTTCACGGAAATGGTTCTCACGCAAAAACTGATTTAACGATTAACAAATTTGATGTGTTAATTATCATGTCAACATTATTGTCCACATTTTTGAAAAAAAACTTACCTTCAAATATTTTTTATTAACCGCCAATAGGCCAAAAAGTCGAAAATGCCCTGCAATTTCCAAGCTTCTCTATTAAATTAAATAACTAAAATATGGGCGGATTTTGCCGAAAAATACATCAACTGAACAACAATTTTGTTATTTATCCAAATAAAATGTAAAATATTTAAGTATTACTTGTAATAAAAAACTTATGGCGAATATACAGTAAGGAACCCAGTCCCCATTCATCTCAGCGCGGAGAAATAAAAAGAGCGCTGGGCCGCGAAAAAATTGTAATTTCACTAATGATAAATTTGAATTTCACTTGGAAATTGGAGCTTTAAATGTGCACAGTAGCAATTAGTAAAAACAAAAAAAATCACAAAAAGTTGTTGTAATTACCACTTCGCGATCAGTTGTAAAAAAAATCTTGAAAAAAAAACTATTCTTGACCTTTTTTATAATAAAATTATTGGGTAATGGAAAATGGATGTGATGAGTCTGAAAATGAAAATGAAAATGAAAACGAAAATCCAAATGAAGAAGATGTTTTTTATGAACTTGACGAGGGTTTTAAAATAAATTTTTATACTGGTCTTCCCGTTTTTCTTTACAATGATTTATTTCTTTTGTCATACGGTATGACTCATACCTTTTGTATTTGAGTGGATTTATCTCACAGATAAATGACTACAAGGTTTCACTCGTTTGTTTAACAATTAAATTCACATATTTTTGCATTTTATCCATCTCATTTGAAAAAAAATAAGTCAAGAAGGAAAAATATAACTTAAAAATCTAGAAAAAATCAACAAAAATTGGTCAGATCAAGAATGAGTTTTATCTTTCTCGGATATCAGGGTTAATTCCATTATTTTTATTAATAATATATTTCAATTGCAAAAAAAAATTATATAGTACGAAAAAAAAAATTGATTTAGGTGCCTTTACATACCTTCCCTTGGTGCAACCTTATTTGCCATGTAATTTTTATTGTTTTCACAAACAAAACCTACGCTTAGTTGGCGCACACCTACTCTAACCTACCATTACTTGGTGCTCCCCATGTATCCCGGCGCTGTTGTCACCTATTATCTTGCAGTTTTTTCCGTTCGTTCCGTTATCGCGCGGATTTGAGGGCAATTTTCGGAAATAACAGTCCTTACTTCCAAATTTTGATTCTCGAAAATAGCGTCCGTATTTGAATCAATTGCCAAAAAGTGTTCATTTTCAACTGTTCTGGTACTTTTTTCATAAAAAGCGTCCGTATTGGAAGCAATCATTCTTATTGAGTGCGTCCGTATTGAGGATAAGGACTGTACATATCTTTGTACCGTATGTCACGCACTGCGCTGTTATCTTTAATTATTTTCCGTCGTTTACGTTATCTTAATATTTTACAACCTCTTGTGAGACCCAGTCGAACAAGAGATAATGAATGACGACCAAGAACTTCAATTAGATGACCAACCGCAGTATATGGAACTAGATATACCACCAGAGGAAATACACGAGGCCGAAGAGTTCGAACTTTGTTACGCTGAACATCCGCCATCTGAGGAATCTTATGGCTCGTTGAAAAAACCTAAAGATATCCCAAAACGATTGTATAAATATCCAGTGAATTTCCTTATGCATTTATTTTGCAATGGTTTTTTTCAAATGATTTTCCAAGAGGGGTATATAAACAAAAAATACACCACATTAGCATATAACTATCTGCGCCGTTATGTTACCACTATTAAATCGCAATAACTGGTAACAAAACGGAGTTTTGGTAACATAATGGAATTTTGGTAACATAATGGAATCTTGGTAACATAATCTAATTTTGGTAACATAATGGGATATCTGAGGCAGAGCTCGGCATTTTGATTTTTTTTTTCTTGTCCAACCCGATTCCAATTCCGCGGGTAAAAGTCAGGTAAAGTTACCCATGATTACCCGTTTCGGGTAAAACTCGGGTAATCAACCCGTTTGGGTTTACTAGGTCGAATTATCGTTGTCCAACCCGATTCCAACCCGTGTGTTTTACCCAAATTTACCCTAATTTTACCCGAATTTAAAAGTTTCACCCGATATCCACTTTTTACCCGAGTTTTATTCGGAATCGTATTCCAAACCAGGGTTCGGCAACTGTTACTTTACCTCAACAGTTCTTTCGAACTGCCAAGGAAAGTTGAGGAAATTTTTATTATTTTGAAAAAAAACGACAGTTGAGAACAGCTGAATTTTTTCAGCTTGAACTTTTTCACAGGGCAGTTGAGGAAAGTTTTTTTGGCAAAAACGATAGTTAAGAACAGCTGATAAATTCTTACCCGAATTCCGTTACCCGAGTTTTACCCGACTTTTTAAACCTGAAAATCGTTGTCCAACCCGTGTCTAACCCGCGGGTAAAATTAGGGTTGGAATCCAAGTGCCGACCTCTGATCTGGGGTACAGTATCAGGTATAACAAGGCGCTTCTCGGTTTTCTAGTTTTTAAGCTTGTTAGAATATAAAATTTGAGAAAGCGAGAAGTACGTTATTTACCCCTTACCGTTGTACAAAAATAAGATAGATTTACTCCTACGTACCTCTTATTTTTTTCGTAAATAAATCTACCCTTGGCAACGCCTGTATGTGCTTATATACCAGTTTTTTTGCCACTAATTTGAAAATTCAAGAACATATTACGGATGGCCACATCTGTACAATCACCTGCCTACTGTTGGACACTGAAGATTTACACACATTTTTTGGAATAACACTTCTGATGTCGTTGTATAAGGAAAGTAATTTTTTAAGTAAAATTGCAAGATAACGAAGCCAACGGGAAAAGCTGTAAGATACAGTCCTATCGCCTTTTTCTTGACACTTTCGCATGACTCATAGGGCCTAAAATCTGTCAAGAAACGGGATTTTTGTCAAGAAAAGGGCAATGTGTCAAGATTTGGGACACCGACTGTTCAACCTCCTATGTGAACGGTCAAAATACAGTTTTGAGGAACTGTCCGAGGACGCCTGCAATGCATTAACAAATTCAGTTCTTATCGTTAGTTTCGTTATTCCGCAGGTTTTTTTTTCTTTTTTTTTTGCAAATTTAAAGCGCAGGGCGTGTAATATACATTTTCATAATTAAGTTAACTAAATTATTGCAAAGGGTGATCATTATTATCAACGCGATTTCGTTAGAACGCTAGCGCAAAGGCTTTCCGATTATCACGATTGTTCTAACCAGGGTTCGAAATAAGACAACGTTTTCGTTTTTGGTTTGTTTTTGTTACGTTTTTATGTGATCAACTTATGATACACCGCCTGAGGGTTTATCAGGCCCCCCTTTATCAGGCCACTTTGCCCGCTCGTGCGCTTATCAGGCCGGTCTCTCATTGGATAATAGCAAATTTGTATTTCGCAATTCCCCGCTCGTGCGCTTATTAGGCCACCTTATTTTCCACATTTTCCAGCTATTCCGCCTACGCCCTTGGGGTTGTTCAGGTCGCCTGAGGGTTTATCAAGCCGGTTTTGAAAGGCAAAAGTGGCCTGATAAACCCTCAGGCGGTGTATTTTTTTGTAATCAGCTCACCAAAGTATCATAAAGTGCTTGCTATTTTTAATTTGAAAATATTTTAAAAGGATTATAATTGTTTGGAGAAAAAATTTCTCCGAAAAACACAATTGGTGAACTACGGGCAGGGCTCGGCAATGTCGGCTTATATTTTAGCTTAGCTTAGTTTACCTAATATGAGCCAAAATTTAAGGGCTTTTTCTTGGTCTTCGAAAAAACATTTTTGAAAATTCTCTGAAAGACGTTATTTCCGCTAAAAAGCGAAAATATGCAAATTTCGAACCCTGGTTCTAACTATGACGCAATGTCGTATGAACGTTATATGTTCATTGCAAAACACCTTGACATAGGCGAGACAGTATCTGTGCAAAAAAAAGATAAAAAAGGGAATGTGGTTATGCGACAGAATCAGCCCTTAATGGTATATGATCTTGCTAAAAAATTTTATCCATCTCTGGATCATTTAAATGATTCTTTTGTTGCACGGATTAAATTATCTTTTTGTGGATTAGGATACCACGTGTATTTCGCTATGAAAGACTGAAGTAACAATTTAGTACTGCCAACGATTTTTTAAATATCAGCGACATCAAATTTGATAACATTGTACGGTTAAGAGTTGAGACTCAAAATAAATTTTTAATCCATATAAGCTCGTTGGAAATCTGTTGGTAAAAAAATGGTACTCGCAGTAGATGAAACTTTAAGGAATTTTCTTAGCTCCTATTATATTCTCAAATTCTTTGGTGCTTATTCTCTCAAAATACACCACCTAGCCAGCTTTCTTAACACCATAAATGCTCAAAAATGTCAAGATAACTGAATTTGGTTAAAATAATTGGTTAGGGCGTTTGGTAAGATAATAAATTGCGTGTTGGTCAAAAAGCGTTGAGATAACTAAACTTTGTTAAGATAACTGGTGTTAACATAACTGGTTAGGGGTTTAATTAATTTTGGCCCCTTTTTGTATTGATAAAAATAGCGGTATCTCTTGACTCGAGTACCGAACTCATTATTGATTTTTCACTGGTTACCCGCTGTTTTCCAATTTATAAGAATTCTTACAGAAAAAGTTTGACATGGCGTAACCCGTTCCGGACATATATACCAAGCAAACCTTGCAAGTATGGGCAGGTTTGGATCTGTGCGTTATAGCGATTGCGATACACTAGGTGCGCTCTTATCTTTTCGTCTTGATTTTTGTCAATTCAACACGAAGATTTTCGTAAATCGTTCGTTTTCAGCTCGTTTTTCCTTTATTATTTGTTCAGATAGGAAGCACCAAATAAATAGTATCTGTGAGACATGTTGAATAAGTTATTTATCAAAAGACAAAAATTTATTTATATATCGGTTTTCACCATTGTGAGAATAGTATTTTTAACTGAGTGCGAAAAAAGTCCTTTCGATAAGTATAAAAGCGCACCGAGTGTACTACGTTACATTTAAAAAGTATAAAAAATCCAAAATAACAGCACAAAATTTTTTTCATGCGTAGATGAAGATTATTATCTACACCATCTGCTCCTACAAATGCCTTCTCAATTTGTCCGTTATAAAGATTTATCGCAATTGATGCAACAAATAGTACCACCCAGATGGGATCAAATAAATTAAAATATAATTTAGTTTATCTAAAGTTATCGTTGCAAAATAGTCAAATACGGGCTTTACTGCTAAATAGACCAAATCAATAATATACAGTTGTGAATACGAGAACGTGACAATTTTATGAGAACGTGACACGTTTTAGAAGTAATTTTTGACACTTTTTGAAGATTTGTCGTCAATATGAGACCTTTTTCAAAATACCTCATGATTTTATAAAATAAATTTGGCTGAACATAAACATAAGATTCCGTAAACAAAATTACGAATGGTTGTCTAAAAATGTCGCGAGAACGTGACAATCACATGCAAACGTGACAGTTTTTGCCAAATGAAAGTGTCACGATCCCATATGCACATTTGTAACGCAAAAATATTTACACCACCTACCTAAGGAAGTGAACAAAAAAGAGTTTCAAATATAGTCGGGTTGCTAAATAAGGGTCGATTTTCTATTTTCTGTATTTTTTTGTATTTTATGACTGAAAAGTATTATATCGAGACATTTTGATCTAAATAAGATTTCGAAACAAGGGTATTTGTGTGGTTATGGACAATTATTTTTATTCTGGAAAAGTGATGGACGAATATCAGAAAGATGGTATAAAAGTGGTATGCACTGCGAGATCTGATCGTGCCAAAAAAGTTATTGGTAAATTAAAATTTGAGGAAATTTATAATTGGGTGCTATTTCATAATGTTTATTATAATTATGATATTTCAAAATGTGTCAAATCAAAGTCTTATTTTCATTGAAAGCAATGAAAATGTGCTCGACAATTATTTCCTGATCATTGGTCAGAGCAGATGACTAATTTATCTTATCAGTCCATTTATACGTATTGTTCAATTTCACAAATTACACCCGTTATATGACAAACTCGTGTAGCACCCTAAAAAGACGGCAAAAGCGGGCCCAACATCAGAGAAAAATCGAAATTTGGGAAAAAAAGATCGAAGGCCTCAATGACGGATGCTACAGATTGCTACAATTTGCAGTATATATTAGGGGTGCAAAAATAAGCAAATCCGCATTTTTTTTTGGCAAAAAACGTATTTCGCAGCAAAAGACAAAAAGTTTCTTGCAGAAAACGTACCTTGCAGAAAACGTATTTTGCAGAAAATGTATCTCGCAGAAAACATATCTTGCAGAAAACGTATCTTGCAGAAAACGTATCTTGCAGAAAACATATCTTGCAGAAAACATATCTTGCAGAAAACGTATCTTGCAGAAAACGTATCTTGCAGACAACATATCTTGTAGAAAACATATCTTGCAGAAAATGTACAGTGTGTCGGCGCTGAGACTGATGCGGTTATGGTAAAATAGCGCTGGAAATGATACGAAGACTGTCAGAAGCCCGTTACTCTCAGCACCGACACAAAGCACCTTGCAGAATGTTTTGCATGAAAAATGCATACAATCATTGTACCGCGCACCTTTTTGTCCTCTTTTTGCAGAAAACGTAACACGCAAAAAAGGGTTTTCTTTTGCAGAAAACATTTTGAACAGAAAAAATGTCGGACAAAAAGTCGACAAGACCGCTTCTAACGTCTGGGACTTATCGCCCAACTAAATTAACGGAATTTTTTAATCAAATTTTTAGAATTTTAACTCGCAGGAGGAAGTGTGTGCACACGACTTGCAGTGTATGCACAGTGTATGCACACGACTTGATTTTTTGTCGATTTAAGGCCTAAGGAGGCCCCGTAGGGCAAAATTGGTATTGCTGACCCCCCTCAACTTTTCCAAAAAATTCCATTGGCGGTATTTTATTTTGCGTAGATTGGATATTTCAAACAGCTCTCTAGGGGGCCCTGGTGGCCCAAATCAATTTCTTAATAATCAGATTGACGTAGTTTGACGAGCTCTACAACTTGGCTCTGCCAGTTTTACCAGAATTATTGAGAATTATTGTTATTTTTTAAGTGTGTGCATACCTGCACACATTTCCCTCCTACGGGTTATCAAAAAGTCCTTCCCCCTGAGAGTTAAGTATATGAATATATTTTTATTTAGTAAAATAAAATTTGATTAAAATAAATTTTCAAAAAAAGTTTAGTCGATGATCATTTTATATTGTTTCACATTTTTCGCGCAACTTTGTTCACAAATCCCTTTGTCTCGCGGATAGCAAATAATTTTTTGGTAATATAACTGGTTAGGTGGTTACTTTTTTGCACTTTCTATTTAGCATGATAAAATAGACCGCAAACCGGTTCTTTTCGCAACAAATGAACCCAGAATGCTTAATGATCCGACGAACCGTCATGTTACAAAAAATCTTCCGGGAAAAACAAAACCGTCTATCAGCGTATTTTATGATAAAAATATGTTTTTCGTATGGAGTTATAAACCGAATGGTTTCTAACACTCTACGCAATCTTTTTAAGTTTTCCTTTGCATTAAAAATATTTTAACGTTCAAATTCATCAAACAAAATATATACACCACCTGTGCAGTTATCTAGCCAGCAGTTGTCTGGCCGGATTCTCGCTCGTGCCGTTATCTGGCCGGAATTATGAAGAAAAATTTTCCATCTAGTTCGCCTACACACTGCGCAGTAATCTGGCCGGAAATTCTCAAAAAATAATAACTCTATCTAACTCTTTTTTGTTTATTTTTATTTTGAGTCTTATCTGGCCGGTGTCGTTTAGGTTTATAAAAATTTGGAAATCGCAATACCCCGTTCGTGCTGTTATATGGCCGTTTTTGGCCGAGAGTTTTTAAGACAGTCCGCCTACGCCCTGCGCAGTTATCTGGCCATTATTACGTAGCATCTTTTCGGCGAAAATGTTGGCCGGATAACTGTGCAGGTGTTGTATACCATGTTAATATCTGGCTAATGTTCTCGCGCGAGAACCGTAGGTTTATGCAGCCAATCAGCGGCCGCAATTTTAACCAGCGTCCAATAAGCGCGGCAATTTGAAGGTACGTTTAACGGAGCACGATTTCAGCCAGATATACAAATAACTCACTGTATAATTCTGTAACCCCCTGCATCAATATTTGGCCAATATTTTTGTCAAAAATACTGGTCAGACAGCTGCGAAGGGGTTCATATACATCCCCTGCGCCGTTATGTTTCCATCAAATTGATCCAAAAACTGGAAACATAACGGCACCGTCAGGATCATAACGGCGCAATGTGTAGGCGATTTGTCGAAAATTTGTATGTGCGGAAACATAACGGCTCCTACGGGGCCTATGTAGAGTGTTTCAAATTTCCAAGCGCAAAAATGCGCAAATGAACTGCCAAACCAAGAAATAAGAGATAAAATGCCAAAAAAGAATAAATTTTACCCCTAGAGCCAGAAATGAAAAGAGAAATAAATAATTTTAAATGAACAAAATATTAGGGCCAAAAATATGTCGGGCGGAAACATAACAGCGTAGTGCGTAGGCGTATAAACTGGACAAAATTTCTCAAAAAAGCGGAAACATAATGGCATCGATTGGGGCTAAGCGGAAACATAACGGCGTAGGGGGTGTATTTATCATATTAGTAGTTAAAAAATATTGCTCAAAATTCCGGACAGATAATTACTAGTAAGATAACTCCGCAGAAGTGTATGTATTCAATTTCCAGTTTTTTAACTCCAAAATAAGTTGATCGTCTTGACCAGTCAGTTTCGTCATACAGTTTGGCAAAAAAATATACGAATAAAAATTGGGTTGCCCGTCACATATTTCATATGACAGATTTTGCTATACATAATGCATTTGTTTTATCGAAATTACATGAAAAATATCTTCAAACTTGTCGTGGTGGAACACCAAAATCTCTCGACCCTTTTCGAACAGCGTTTTATCGAGATGTTGGTATAGGATTTCTACGTAAAAAATACATTCCACGAGGTATACATCAGCGCCGACTTGTCGAGCTCAGGGTTCAAAATAGTTTTGTTTCTACAGGGTGAGGTAATATAGGTGCTAATCCGTTTTTTGGTGAGTTATATTCGCTCAGCGTACTCGCGAACCAAAAACGGCTAAGCATCTATATTACCTCACCCTGTATGTTTAGTTCGGAAATACGACGCCTAACCAGTTATCTTACCACCAATTATTCACTTGTACGTAGACCTCAACCTTGGAAATGAAAAGAAGTGTTATTTCAAATTCAAATTGTTGTTTCAAATGGTGTTAATTCAAATGAGTAGGTGTTGTTTTTTTTATTATAATAATAACCAAACAAATTATGTGTATGGTTTTGAATCAGGAATCAGAATACACTACCAGTTCAAAAAACATGTCACTTATCAGCTTGGAAAACACGATGTCGTGCCAAACATGTGTGCATGCTTTGCAAATGTCCCACATGTCTAAGACATGCATCAATTATTTGTCACTCTTGTAGCCCGACACTTCGGGTTCACTTTCCCAATATTGACATTTGAATTCAATAAAGTACTAATAAAACCCGTTTTGCGTTCAGTGGCTTTATAATTATTAAGACATAATAAAATAAATGACAAAATTATGTTACAGGGTGAGGTAATATAAATGCTAAGCCGTTTTTGGTTCGCGAGTGCGCTGAGCGAATATAAGTCACCAAAAAACGGATTAGCATCTATATTACATCACCCTGTACAATAAAAGACTCAACAAAACAATGGAATAAACAAAATAAACTTTTGTCTTACATTTTGTTATGTAAAAATACAAAGCCACTGTATTTGATGAAATATTTGTGACACAAGTAAATAAGCAAGAACACTACGCTGTTATGTTTACTTAGTTAATTTTCAGTCTTTTCCTTTATCTTACAATTTCTTCGTTATGTATTATAACAATTTATCATTAGTAATAACTCATTACCTTCTAGTTTTGCTTTATATTTAGCTTTCTCTTGTTTGGTTTAGAAGATAACGGCGCAGGGGTGTATAAACTTATTGTTTTCAACAAAATGAATATAAACATTATTGTTTCTGAATCCGTGTAGTTTTGTCAATTTTTTTTTTGTTTTTTTTTTGTTATTGATCAAAAACAATCATTTGTAAACAAAATAAGAGCTTTTTTTGTAAAAAGTGGGGTTTTCTTTTGATCAATTTCTCCTAAATAAAGAAGTGCTAAAATATTTTTAATTATACCCAGCTACAGATTTTCACTTGATCTTCTTAAAATTTCATTTTTTTGGAAAACGCTCGTTTGGTATTTTTTTGGTGAGCAAAAGAAGTCAATTTTCACCAAAAAAAAAGATTTTTTTTAAGAAATTGTTCTTCTCCTGTTAACTATTTCTCCAAGTTTTGTAAATTTTTAGATTAATGTTTTATAACCGAAAGACGTAGTTTGAATATGAGTTTATAATTTTTTTTCTCTCTTTTGAAAAATCCTAACCCAATGTGTTTAAATTCAAGCCTAAAAAATCAACTGACTATTTATAGTCAGTTCGGCTAAGGAGAGTTAAGGTGACATTTCGATTTTTCGATTTTTCAATTTTTGACCACATTTTTGAAATCAGCGCACAATTTGACTTATATGTTGTCTCGTTCATTTTTCGATTCCATAACCGTAAAATATAAAACCCATACATGGCGGACTCCAATTTAATTTATTCATGGTACAATAAAGGCGCAGGGGGTATTTTTGTGGCATAAAATATTGACTGTCGTGTTNCAATTTTCACCAAAAAAGTCGATTTTTTTTAAGAAATTGGTCTTCTCCTGTTAACTATTTCTCCCAGTTTTGTAGATTTTTAAATTAATGTTTTGCAACCAAAAGACGCAGTATGAATATGAGTTTATAATTTTTTTTCTCTGTTTTGAAAAATCCTAATCCAATGTGGTTATATTCAAGCCTAAAAAATCAACTGACTATTTATAGTCAGTTCGGCTAAGGAGAGTTAACCGTCCGGAAGCGGCTTAACCGCGGTTAACCGTCCACTTTTTAGCTAATGTTTTTTCAGAGCGAACGCCTACGCCCTATGCCC
>SCLG01001372.1:0-14192 GCA_004367875.1 Oikopleura albicans
AGAAAAAGCCTATTTGCATTTGAGATAACACTTTTTTTTTTGTTCAATTTTTCCAGGTTCGGAAAAAAATGTGTTATCTCACATGGTTAGGTGGTGTATATGCAAATTTTCGTATGTCAAATGCTTGCAAAAATTCTAAAAAAGCTACTAATATTCAGGCATTACTACAGCCTATTATCAAAAAAATTGACCATTTGCAATAATATTTATATTGCTGTTCGGGAATCTATCTGGCTACTAAGGACAAATATTCAATAATAATAATGCACTATGTAGTCAAAAGTAGACCTGAAAAACTAATCTAAAATTTAGCGAAAACGACGATTTTTGTCCTGAATAATTACAACAACAACAACATCCCCGTTTTGTTCAATCCTGTAACCGGTAAGTTTTTAAATTCTATTGCGTATTTGTTAACAGTTTTTGACCGTGTGTTAAGCAAATTGTTAGATTTTTTTTATATATTTTTATTTGTTTTCTTTGAAGACTTTTTTTAACTAGATCTGAGCGGATTTCCAAAATGGCGCCTATAAAAATAACCTCAAATTAAAAAAAAACTGTTTTCGCCAAAATGTAGAGTAGGCCAAGGCGCGAATGGCTTTTGGCACATGGTTTGACTAGGTTTTTGTTGGTCACGTAAAGCCAAGACAAACAAAAAACGACTCTGTTATTTAACTCCCAGGGGAAAAATGATGCAAATTTGTATCAAACGCCTCAAACCGGAGTGGGGTACTTTAAAAAAACTCGTTAATGAGTACTTTCGCGACCACAAATGGTCGTGAAAGTACTCATAAACGGGTTTTTTTTCGCGACCACGAATGGTCGCGAAACTACCCTTCACCCTCAAACCGACCGAAAATGATTTGCAGTCGGGCTTAATCTAAAATTCCTGAAACAGGGGTCTAGCGAAAATTCTATGAAAATCAATATAAAACATGCAACGAAACTATTTTTTGTGATAAAAATTGCAGAATTTGAAAATTTTCGGATGTGGTCAAAATCAGCGATTTTTTATTTTTGCTTATTTCATCCTGAAAACACAGTACTTTTAAAAGCGTATCTTTATGGGAGTACCCCATATCACGTTTGGGTCATACGATTTTCAAAATTTGTACACTCAAAAAATAATCCCCATAAAAAAGTTCGAACAAAATTAGTCTATACCTGTTTCAGCTATTTGTCATATTCGTTCGTTTTATACCAAAATTATCGGCGAGAAAATTTTCAGCGCCTTTCTGTAAATCTTCCTGTCTTATTTTAAAGACGTCTGAGAATTTATTTATTGTTTCCATTAAATTTGTCGTAATGAATTACCTCAGAAACCGCATCGTTTTCGTATACGTTTTCGTATACGTTTTCGTATACGCATCGTTTACGTACTGTTATCGGGTGGCGTTTTTTTTGAATATTTTTAGCTTAATCCGCTTACGCCCTGAGCAGTTATCGGGCGCCCGATTAAGGTTTTTTTTCGCGAAACCCGCCCTGCGCAAAATAACTGCGCACCCGGTGTATATAAAGCTTAACTTTTATGGGGAAGGAGTTTTTGGGCACCCGTACGGGGAAAATGCGTGTAAATAAACACGCACTTAAAAAATTCACATTAATTCGCAATTATTCAAAAAAAAAACTAGTAAAGCCAAGTTGTAGAGCTCGTCAAACTACGTCGATCTAACTATTCAGAAATTGATTTGGGCCACCAGGGCCCCCTAGAGACCTGTTTGAAATCTCCAAGCTACGCAAAAAAACACCGTCAAGCGAATTTTCTCGAAAAGTGGGGGTCACCGATACCCGTTTTGCCCTACGGGGCCTCCATATGCCTTAAATTGACGTAAAAACACGTTGCGTGTCTATTTATACTCACTCCCCCTGGAAGTTAACATAGCCGCCAGGACGTTTGGACAAAATTTTTTGTATTGACCTCAAGTCAACTTAGTCATTTTGTGAAAAATTGCATTCAACATAACTAAATCAATAATTCAGAATTCTCATGAAAAACGTTTCATTATTCTTAACCTGCCCCTCAAGAAAGACAAATAAAAAAAAATCAATGATAATTGATGGCGTTTAAGAATGGGGAAATATTACTAGCACACAAGCTTGGTTTTCAAAAAACAAAGTTTTTTGAGAATTTAAAAATTCAAACCATAAATTTTTGAGACAGTAAAAAGCCAAACCAAAGCAAGTCAAAAATTGTTGATAATGTAAAAAGCCAAACCAAGCTAATTTTTTTGAGAGGGGAAAATGCCAAGCCAAGACAATCACAATGTCTGGCTTTGTCGAGCACTGATGTAGAGTTTCCAGTAAAAAATTCCGAAATAAGGTGGTAAATATAGCTTTCAGTAGTGTATGTATCGGGTTCTAAAATGTTATGTGTCAAAATGACCAAATCAGGACAAAATCGGGACCAGTGCTCGTACTAGAATTGTTTGCAAGTTGCAAGGTACAGAAAATTGCGCCAAAAATGTACCATTTCGTCAAGTTTTTGTAATACTTTGTCATTTTTTTTTGCGAAATTTCATCATATACATTTTAGAAACTCGTCTACACCAGTGTTGGAAATTTTAGCGAACGCTCAAATTTTTCCCAAGCCCAACGCAAGCGTTCTCCCAACGCTTAACAATCTCAAGCGTTGGGAAGAAAAATTGCCCCAACGCCAAACGCTTCCAACACTGGCTTACACACTGCGCAAATATGATATCATGTTTTTCTTCCATGCGCAGTTATGGTACGGCTTTTGTTTTTGCCTACACAGTTATCGTATATTAAATGTATTTTACAATATCACACGATGAAAAGTGTGAGCGAAACATACCGTGCGAAAGGTCGCCGACTGCAAGGGTTTGAGTGAGAGGCGAGTCGAACTAGCCGCTTAGTGTTAGCTCATTTGTTTTCTGCTGAGTTAGCAAAAAAATAGTCACGTTTTGGTTTGAAGTGAAATCCCACATCTCACTCTCCACCAATCACAGCTCTGTATATGAAACCATGAAAAATAACAAACGACTACACAGATTATTTTGCGTAAAATCTACGCGTTTTGGGTCAGGAGTATGCATTTTTTGAATTGGATAATTTATCCATAATTAATTCCTCGCGTATATTATAGGTTATATTTAGATACAATTCCTGGTCAACATATTTTTTTTAATTCTTTCAAGTTGTTGAAAATTTCATATAGGGTCCATTTTGGGTCACAAATGGTTCGGTCAAAATTTTTTTATGACCAGGAACTTTACCTAGTTATGTTAACTAAACATTGTTTAAAGTTACCACTAGCTAATCAGTTATTTTAACAACTGGTTTGGTCAAAAAGTGTTAAGATATCTCGGGCGCTTGGCAAGATAATTGGGAATTCTTCAAATTGTAAAAACTGTTAGGATAGGGACATTGGACTGGTTTACAAACATAAACAGAAATCTTTAAAACGTATAATTGTTTTTGGGGTTTTGTTATTTGAATAGAGGTATTTATCGTAAATAAGACTACACAAAATAACCGATTTTCCGGAACTAGTTTTACAGCTTTAACAAGAATGAATTGATCTCAATTGTAAAAACATCTTTGAATTTTGAAAGCCAAAAATCAAAGCCGTGAAGGGCAAGCGGTCACCCCTTTTTAGCGCTTTTTGCCGATATTGTTTTTCCAAAACGGTTTTTAAAATATCTGATAAAATGATCAAATTCTACGACCTAAACAACCCTAAAAACAATATTTTCGTGTAAATTCATATAACCAATAAATTTTAAGGGACAAATTCTTTAAAAAGGCTAAACACCCCATAAAACCCATATTTATGGAATTAAAAAAAAACCTTCGCGGTACGGTTTTTCCTTGGAGTGTAAGGAACCTACACACGAAATTTCAGGTCGGCTTCAGAAAAAACCCTAGAACCTCCTAAGGGGGGGGGTGTAAGACTCGGCAGCGCATTTTTTCTAAGAAAACGTTTTCCGGGAATTGTTTTTTCAGGGAAATTCTCTGATAAAAGTTTTCTCCGATAAACGTTTTCCTGTATAAAAACCCTTTTCTGGAAAAATTTTTTCCTTGAAAGACGTTTCTCTTGAAAACCTTTTTCTCGGATAAACCACAAATGGATTTTCCCTGAAAACCAGAATTAGTAATATACCACGTAAGAATTACAAATAAATCCTGAGGGCGCGTGTTTGGATTTTCCCTGATAAACGTTTTCTCGGATAAACGTTTTCTTTCAAAAACGTATTCTTGGACAGAGTTGCACCGATTTGGAATATCTCGTTTTGGAATAACAAAAACCGTTTTGGAATATGGGGGTGTCCACTAAAAAAAAATTTAAAATTGAGACGTACCGTTTTGGAATATTGGAGATTTGGAATATTATACGTTTTGGAATAATAAAAATTGCAACAAAAAATGGCCCCTTTGGGGCCACCAAAAACTTATTTTTGGTGGCCTAAAGAGGCCTTGTAGTTTTTCCTTATAACATCTGAAGAAAAATTATTTACAAAATCGCATAAAAATGGCCCCTTTGTTAAATTAAAAAACCTCTTTTCGACAAAAAAAAAAAAAATAATAATAATAATAAAAATAATTTTTTTTTTGCTCATTTTTTTTTAGCACTAATTCAACCGACAAAAAATAACAAGCCCCTTTAGAGCCTATCTAAAGGGGCCTTTTTTGTCCATTTTTTATACACCGCCTGTCTACGGAACTTAACGCCCCTAAACTTAACAAAATGCCCGGAACAAAATTCTTGGAACTTAACAGTGGATTTGTGCCATTTTTTCCGGTTTTAGTTATTAACGTTAAACGCATTATATTCCAAAACGAACTATATTCCAAACAAACATCATGTTTTTTGTGGCTCTAAAGGGGCCTTTTTTGTCGACTCAACATAACAAAATATTTCGTACTCTACTCAATTTTATGACTATTATTTGTCAACAGCTAGTTCAGATTCATAATAAAATAGTATAATATTCCAAAACGTTTTTTTTTTATTCCAAATCTCCAATATTCCAAAACGACATTCAAAATCGGTGCAACTCTCTTGGAAAAAACAATTCTCGAATTTTCCCCCGAAAAACCGATTTGAGAATTTTCTCTGATAAACGTTTTCTTGGAAAGACCGCGCTGCCGTAAGACTAAAACTCGACAAATATTTGACAGGCATTTTAAAGTTTTACGTTTCCGTTTATACACAACTCCTATAGGACATATGTTCCCTCCTTAAAAATACAGTTTATAATAAAAAATGTTTAAAAATAACCCCAATATTACGCGGTATTGCGTTTTTTTCCCACGCATTTCTGTTTTCCCGTCTTTCTTCATTTGTAACTGTTTACGTGACGAAATTTGGTGAAAAATGCTAACGTTGCAAAAAAAACGAGCTTTGTATTTTGCATCTGCGCTCTAATTGGCTGACACGAGCGTGAATGGGAAATTGGTTTGTAGGCGATCGTTTAGTATCGAGCTCTCGATTTTACGCAGCGCATTCACTCAAACCCTTGCAGTCGGCGACCTTTCGCACGGTATATCTTCGTAACGTAGTTTCGTCTGACGCGTTGCAATACGAGATATCGAAAAATTCATTATAAAGGTCGAGCGCTTTTCCGGTAAATAATCTTAAGAGGTTTATCCACAGTTTTATTTTGTTTTTGAAGCATATTTTTAGCGGCCGAGAAATCAAAAGAGAAATTGGTGTAATCTAAATAAATCTACCATTTTTTACAACTACCAATTCTTTTTTATGCTAAAACGAGTAAATGAAAATGAGTAATTTTATCAATTTTTAGATTTCTATTAATCTTACGCAGTTATTGCGCAATTTGTGTCATACACCACCTAACCATGTGAGTTAACACACTTTTTTCCGAAAAAAGGTGTTAATTCATATGCAAATTGTTAAGTCAAATGCAAACTGTTAACCCACATGGGTAGTGCGTAGGTTAAAACCCTGAAAAACTTGAAAGAAAAAAAAAGTGTTAACTCAAATGCAAATAGGCTTTTTCTCTAGATTTAAATTCCAAATTGACGAATAAAATGAGCAAATGCTATACAGCATATTATAAAACAATATAATGAACGAAAAATTGAAAAAATCGTTATATTTCAATTGATGTTTAAAGAGAGGTTAGAAAACTCGTCGATGAAAATCGGGAAAATCTGGTTTGATTATTTTGACAAAAACTTTTAGTTGTACTTTTTGTGTTATCAAAGTAAAAAAAAAATACTAAGTGTTGACGGATAAACTGTAAAAAAGTTTTCAAGAGAGTTAAGGGGACGAGCGGAAAAATTTGAAGCATAACGGGTTTAAAAGAGCGGCGGACCTGGTGTTACCTTCATAGCTTCGATTTTTTTTCGATACTTTGAGCGAATGTCAAACATTTGAACCATTTAGCCGATCATTTAACATTTGCAACAATGTCCCTTGGGAGTAAATTTGTTTTTAGAACTGATAAAAAATGTAATAAATGTCCAAAAAAGTGTTTTCTCAATTGCTTACTGTTAATTCTAATGGGTAGTGCGTAGGCGTAAATATTTGATAAAAAAGACAAAAAAGTGTTAATTGTTAATTCAAATGCAAACTGTTAACCCAAATGGTGTTAATTCACATGGTTAGGTGGTGTATTTTACTTTGCGCCTACGCCCTGCATACCATAACTGCGCAGGTGGTGTACTCGTCATACTTTCTTTATGTAGAAAATTCTAAATTTTTGACCCAAGTCGGCATTTTTTTTTCTTTTGCGGGAAATTAATCGGTGGTCTTATAACTCAAAAATTTAGAGCTTTAGAGTATTGCAATTGCTTCAAATAGATAGAAAATTGATCTGAAAGTACTTGTTTTAATTTACCAGGAAAAATTGTACTACAGATCTTGATTCCATAATAGACATGTTCGATTCTCAAAAAAAAATGTCCGTTATGAAATTAGCGCCCGTAATGGGGTTAATTGGCGCCGAAGCGTTCACGGGAAATTATTTTAACAGGAAAGATTTTTTCCTGAAAAACGGGAAAACGCGTATGCTGGAAGTTACTTTTATCAAGAAGGCTAATTAGCGAGAAGTTATTGTCTCAGGAAATAACATTCTCAAGAAACCTTTTTTTCAAGAACGCTCTTTTCCTGGAATCATTTTACGGGAAGGCTTTTTTCCTGGAATATTAAAAAAAACGTCAAAAAATCAGACTTTATTATATCCCATTAATCGAATATTATATATACCACCTCAGCCGTTATGTTACTACCCGCTATGTTACCAAAGTTCCTTTATATTATCCCTTTTTGGAATTTAATGAACTTAGATTTCCGATTATTAGACCAATCGCCCTATTATGGTACCAAAATTCCATTATGTTACGAGTTTTTTGCGATTTTATGGTGGTATCATAACAGCGCAAGTGGTGTATATTATGACTTACAGGGGGATCGCCAAGTATGGGCACGCCAAGTAGGGGCTAAGTAAGGGTAGGTGGGCGCCAAGTAAAGGTAGGTTTCATTACGCGAACAAATTTTGCCGCCAAGTAAGGGTACGTCAATGAAAGGTAAATAAGGATCTCCAAATCAAACTTTTTTTGTTCTATATGTCTTCTTACGTAATTTAATTATTTTTTTATAAAACAATATAGTACTTATTAACGTGTCAGCCTTATAGTTTGAAATCGGTGGACAGCCTTGGTCCGATTGTAAAATAAAATAGACTCTGGAAGCGTTATATAATATAACTTATATTAATCGTCAGTTTTTATTTAGTTTTGTCGTCATTGTTCAAACGCCTCACTTTTTTATTTGGTTAAGGGGTGACCTCTTGCAGGTACAAATCCGTGTATATACTTGGTGTGGTACCGAGTTGACACGTAAAAAGTTGACAGTTTGAAACGAAGTGACATTTTTCGGAGATTTTTGAACCTTCATGCTAAAATAATTTCCCGCAAACGCTTCGGCGCCGTCCATAAGTTATGGATATTTATTACAGAGAAAAGCAGTTAAAGTCCGATTAGACGCAATAATTTAATTATCCTACTAAATTTTAAGTTAAAAAATTTAACCGTTAAGACATACAAATGTTGCGAAATAAACCTTTCAATAATTAGTCATATTTTTGGCAAGATAAGGGAGTAGGGGTTCAAAATCATTTTTTTTTCTATGAATAAAATATTAACTATGATCGATTTATTCCTTACTCTAAGTTTTAGCATTCAGTTGCTAAGTTTTCATTAGGTTATTTTTCAACGCGGGTACCTTGAAGGTACTTATGTTATCTGTACTACAGGATGTAAAAAAAGTGGATTTTGAACTGAGATTTCGGACTTTTTGCGAAAGTTTAGCGTGAATTTTTGGCGCCGAAGCGTTCGCGGGAAATTATTTTAGCAGGAATAATTTTTTCCTGGAAAATTTTTCCAGGAAAAAAGCGTTCCTGAAGTGAAGCCTTCTAGCAATGTGAAGTTTCCAACATCGTGGCTGGCGCCTTCATTTCCCTTTGCTGTTATTCGGCGGGTTTTTTCCATATTTTTGAATATATATGACCAAATTTCCCGCTCGTGCTGTTATCGGGCACCCTCGTGCTGTTATCGGGCGGGTTTTTTACCTTATTCCGCTTCCGCCCTGAGCAGTTATCGGGCGCCCGATTAAGGTTTTTTGTCGCGAAACCCGCCCGATAACTGCGCACCCGGTGTATAAAAATATAAAAGACATTTAGAACATTTTTATTTAACTTAACTTAACTGTGGCTATTTCTACCAAATATATGTCCCAATTATGCTCACTTCAAAAAAATCGAGCCAAAAAATTTAATTGGTGTAGACATGTGCGCCTGCTTGTTATCTGCTGTCCCTTAAAAACGATGTTGGTTCATCTCAAACCAAGAACAAAGTGTATTCTTGATTTAAGATTAAATATCATTAAATAAAAACAATCGGTTAGCTCGGATGACGATGAAAAGAAAAACAACTAAAAAAACTAAACAAACTACTCTTTTACGTCAAAATCAAACATATTTTTAAACATTTACTAAACACAAACTAATTAGTCGTTTGATGAAGACACTGGGCAATATTTTAAAAGAAAAATCATCTAGTTTGGTTAAATGATATAGAAATGGCGAACGTTTGAATGTGTGATTGCCATTTGGCAATCGAGCGACGGTCCCCAGAACGGTCCCTGCGCGACGGTCTAGGGTTAACTATTAACACTAAAGAAGTAAAAAAAAATACAGAAATTTGGAACATTCTAGCAAAATCCCCGTAGGAGCCCTTATATTTCACCTCAATGAAATGAAGACTGATTCGCCTACGCACTGCGCTGTTATGTTTCACGTTTTCCCGCTCGGCCTATTACGTTCTATTTTTTTGGCCTTTTTTGGGAACATAACGGCACGCCCTGTGTATTATTACAGGGAAAACCATAATTATGGATTAGTGACGAATTAATAGCAGCAGTTCAGAAAGGCTCATTAAAATTTTTCCCGAAAAACGTTTTCTTCCAAAAACTTATTCTTCGAAAAGGCAGTTTAGAATTTTCCCTGAAAAACATAATCTTTGGAAAACGGCGCTTTTACCGTATGATAGGATATGACTGCAAGGCTTTGAGCAATTTTCCTATTATTTGTAACGCTATTATGTCGTCACCGTTGCAGTCATAGCGCTATCATACCGTTTGTCTCTCCATATACGCTTTTTCGTGAACATTTGTAAATACCTCTACATGTGCACATTATAGCCTATAATATATAGACAACATTTTTTGTCCTCTATAAAATTGGTCATATGAAAATTGGTCGTGAATAAGACGATCAATTTCTCTTTCGATCGGCATGTTTTTCTCGGCGTGCACGTTTTTTGTAAATAGAAAATGCACATCGAGAGACTCCTGAGTGTATTAGTTATTTTTACTATCAATTTGAATCCTAAAAATAAAATTTATTCAAAATTAACGTAGTGGCTTAAAGGATAGTTAAATTTAGAAAAATTAATTTTAATAATAATGTTAAATTATAAACTGTAATTAAGAATTATAATTTACATAAAATAAATACTGTTTTTAAAATACCCATATGATATAGGGTGCAGTGAATTGTACAACGAAAAAACAGCTGGTGTAGTAGTTTTTGATTAAAGCGAAGGCCAGCTGTCTCGCTTCGTTCACTGTCAATGCGGAAAGTTAATTTCCTGTTTTTTCCTTTTTTCGCGCCTAACATTACAAGGTATGGACCCAATCTGGAAATGTACTATTACGGGAAGGCACCGCGGTTTTTCCAAGAAAACGTTTATCATGGAAAACGTTTATCATGGAATTTCCCTGAAAAACCATTTCCCGGATAAACTTTTTCCTTGATAAACCCCTTTCTTGGAAAAGCGGTTTCCTTGAAAGACGTTTTCTTGGATAAACGTTTTCCTCGAAAGACGTTTTCCTCGAAAAACTTTTTCCATGATAAACCACAAATGGATTTTCCCTGATAAATCACAATGTGTACATAAAGCAGTTGAAGTGCGAGACGGATAGTTATGTTAAGGTTTTATGTTAAATTATCTATTAATGTTATATGTATAAAAGCCCTAACTAATTATATTAACACCACTTATCTGAAGAAAGATGGGTTATCTTATTAAGATAAGTCTTCAAGACTTTGTGGACCAAAAAGTATTGCAATTTTCAATTATTTTACCAAACGCCCTACCCAGTTATTCTAACATAATTCAATTTTCTTAATACTTTTTTTAGCACAACAGCTGTTAAGATAAATGGGTAGGTGGTGTATTAGTACATTTTTAACTGCCATAAGTTATGCTCCGAGCAATTAGTCTACACACGATGCGCAGTTAACCGCCACCGTTCCCGGCGTCCTCAACTGGCGGTTAACTCCAACGTGGCGGTTCACTGCGCAGTGCGTAGGCGATTTACTTGGACAAAGTGGCGGTTAAGTGAAAATAAGGGTGATACAATCATCGTGATAGTGTCAAAGTGGCGGTTAACAGAAACTAACGTTTTTTACCGATTAGAATTCGACACTTTCAAAAGAGTAATTTTTTATTAGAATGACCCCATTTTGGCCAGAAAAGCGTCCGATAAATGGTTAGGGCTATGTATAATAATGAACTCTTTTTTCATTGGATTTAGTTCACTTGGGTNCCAATAAAATGTTAGGGCTATGTATAAAAGCGTCCGTATTGGGAAAAACGTTTTTTTTTGCCGAAAAAGCGTCGTATTGGGAGCATCGTCCGTATTTGAAGCATTGTCCGTATTGGGAGTAGGGACTGTAAAAATATTTGAATAAAATAAATTGAAATGAAAATTTTAAATTATTTTTAATGTAAAAATTGTCAAATACCGNTGGACAAAGTGGCGGTTAAGTGAAAATAAGGGTGATACAATCATCGTGATAGTGTCAAAGTGGCGGTTAACAGAAACTAACGTTTTTTACCGATTAGAATTCGACACTTTCAAAAGAGTAATTTTTTATTAGAATGACCCCATTTTGGCCAGAAAAGCGTCCGATAAATGGTTAGGGCTATGTATAATAATGAACTCTTTTTTCATTGGATTTAGTTCACTTGGGTATTAATATTTTTATCTTTTCTAAACGTATTTTAAATTAACAAAAAAATGGAACTCAAAACAAAACTGAAAATATTTCTTTTCTATTTTTCCGTATTGGGAGTAGGGACTGTAAAAATATTTGAATAAAATAAATTGAAATAAAAATTTGAAATTATTTTTAATGGAAACATTATCATATACCGGAAATTATCCAGAATTGAAACTATATTTTAAATATTTTCGTTAAGCTTTGAAATTACCAATTGAAAAACAAAGGTTAACGAAAACTTTCCACAAAAAAGGCATTAATCATCAAAATACATCAGTAAAATTAATCACTCAGGTTCAATATTTCACCAAAATTTCCCAAAATTTGGAAAATTCCCATATACAGTCCCTACTCCCAATACGGACGCTCCCGATACGGACGATGCTCCCAATACGGACGCTTTTTCGACGAAAAAAGTGTTGTTTCCCAATACGGACGCTGCCCCTTTTTTGTGTTTGGGCGACCGTACCCATATCACCCGTACCCATATGTGGGTAGGGTGGTACATAAAGGTTATCATTTCGCGGTGGAAAAGGTTAGTTAATATTGACTATATTATATTATATACACAGGGTGCGCAGTTATCTTGCGAACTTTGTCCTCGAAAAGTCGCAAGATAAGCGTTTTTTCGCAAGATAACTGCTCAATGCGTAGGCGGAAACGCTGAAAAACCCCAAAAAATTAATGATTTCGCAAGATAACAGCACGGTCGTATTTTTCTAGAACTTTTCGCGAGATAANTTTTTTATAACCCATGATATGTATGACATAAAAGAAGATTATTGCTGACTAGATTGACCGCGAAAATTGAGCCGCAGAAAAAGGAGACAACCAAAACTGTCATATGGGGTTTCTGAAAACTACAAACAGCATATTTTGGGGATTAATTTTGTCTCTCGAAAAGAGCGAGTATACCCGTTAGACCTTGTTTTTGAATAACAAAATGATAACAAAAGTCGGTTAACTACAGTTTTGAACCGACTTTGTCCCACAAATTTTTTGAAATACTTTTCCTTGTGTCGTATTTATAAGGGGCGCCTTTTTGAAACCTACCCTTACTTGGCGTTGTCACCTACCCGGTATAAGTTATACCTATCTTGGATTCCGGGGGATTAAAATTGAAATATACCTTGAAATTGGTTCCTCTAATTTTTTTGTCCAAAAAACGATATTTTGTAGAGGTCGGCACTCGGGTACCCGACTCGGGTAAACTCGGGTATTACCCGTACCCGACTCAGGTAGAGCACGAAACGGGTAACCATTTTGCTCGGGTATTACCCGAATTTTACCCGTGATCGGGTATTACCCGAATTTTACCCGTGCTCGGTTATAATAATAATTTTACCCGTGCTCGGGTATAATAATAATTTTACCCGTGCTCGGGTATATAATTTACCCGATGTTTCACCCAATTTTCACCCGTGCTCGGGTATTACCCGGCTTTTTTACCCGTGTTTTTCCGCGGTTAAAAAACTCGGGTCGCGTAAGAAAAAAATCGAATGTGCCGATCTCTGATATTTGGCCATTTTCGGCAGATTTGTGGGTCAATTTGACAAAATTTTGTACTTTAAACCATCAGATCCGCCGCATACTTTGACGAGCCCATACTTGGCGCTCCTCTGTACTTTAGATAAACGTTCAGTTAAAAAAAGTTAGACTATAAGTTATAGTAATTGAGTGAAAGAAAATGAACGCAATCAGTTGTATTGAATGACTTGAACGACTATCTATATGGTCCGGTTTTCTTTGATCTCATAATTCGCCAGATTTAATTGCTGAATTGAAAGCGATTTGAATGCTTGTGAGTTAAGCCATATATATATTTTCCGAGTTCCTCTTCTCAATAATTATTCAAGGGTTTGGGCTTATTTTGGAATAAAATAATGCAGAATGATATATCCTTTAGTTACTTACATTTTTTTTGCATATTATTTTTTTAGTTAAGACAGGGTGCGCAGTTAACCGTCCACTATCGCGCAATTTGCCGTCGACTTTTTTGCTATTACATAAAGAGCACGCAGAAGACGCTGGTCCAGCCCTGCGGCCGCTAGGGAAGGCTGTCTTTTATTGTTTTTTTTTTATTTTGCTAATTGAGCAACGAAGTCATGATATGATGCCTTTAGTTCAATTTATGCAACAAATTGTTTTTTGGAAAAAAACGGCTGAATTGAAGTTATCTGGGAAATCATTTCAACTTTGCCGCCTACGAGTTAACTCTTAGGGGGGAGGAGTTTTTGGGAACCCGTAGGGGGAAATTGTGTGTAAATAAACACGCACTTCAAAAATTCACAATAGTTCGCAATAATTAAAAAAACTGGTAAAGCCAAGTTGTAAAGCTCGTCAAACTACGTCGATCTGATTATTCAGAAATTGATTTGGGCCACCAGGGCCCCCTAGAGAGCTGTTTGAAATCTCCAACCTACGCAAAAAAACACCGTCAATCGAATTCTCTCGAAAAGTTGAGGGGGGGGTCACCAATATCCGTGTGGACCTACGGGGCCTCCATATACCTTGAATTGACGAAAAAACAAGTTGCGTGTCTATATACACGCATTTCCTCCTGGGAGTTAAAATAAAATCGTGTATCCAC
Source organism: Oikopleura albicans (assembly GCA_004367875.1). NCBI lineage: Eukaryota > Metazoa > Chordata > Appendicularia > Copelata > Oikopleuridae > Oikopleura > Oikopleura albicans. Next base: position 14,143 of record SCLG01001372.1, read on the forward strand.
ATGTAATTAAGTGTATTTGGCGCTAATAGAATTCGTCGAGCTTTATAATT
>SCLG01001373.1:0-12193 GCA_004367875.1 Oikopleura albicans
ACGGCCGTCCGACTAACGACGTTTGTCACAAAAAAAAATTTCATGTTTTTTTTCTCGGTAGTTTCGTATTATTGTCTAGTCTAGGGTGGGAACGACAAACTCGATGATCTGCGTAAACCGCCGTTTTCACATATTTTATTCAGTTTTTCAAGGCGAACATGCTGGAAAAAAAATTAGGTCAAAAAAAGTCCGGGAACATGGTCAAATCATGATTAATCGGGAATACCTCCAAATTCGTTTATGTGCAATTTCTATTGCTTTAAAATGGAACGTTTCCGCTTTAAGTGTAAATAAACGGATAATTGTTTATCATAAAAGAAAACAGATAACGAATTTAGAATATATAAAACATTACACGTATGAACGCCCCCCTGCGCCGTTATGTTTCAACCGCTAATCTTCTATTTTTTTATATAAACTGAATATAAAGATAACGAATCAAGCATGTATAATTGAAACCGTTGAATACACTCTCTGCGCCGGCGAAAAGAAAAGGCAATATTTCAGGTCACATAAATACCCCCTGCGCTCTTATTGTACCGTAAAAAAATTAAATAAGTGTCCGCCATGTATTAGTTTTATACTCTGCGGTTATGAAATTAAAAAAATGAAGGAGACAACATATAAGTACAGTCCCGATTTTCCAGTTGTGCAATTTGCGTTTCCAAAAAAAAGTGCACAACTAGGCAGTGGTGCACAACTAAGCAGTCGCTCATTATGGTACATTTATGCTGTTTTTTGCTTAACTCGTTTGTCAGACAACTTTTTAGGTTTGATTTTTGGATTCAAACCGTACATTTTGGGTAGCTGTAAAATTGCCGAATCTTTGTTTTTATTTCGATTATTTATAATTCAACATTTAGTAGTCTTGGCCGTCTCGTAAATTTTATTTAAAAAGTGCACAACTAGACGGTGCACAACTGGAAGGTCGGGACTGTATACGGTTTGTGAGTTATGAGTCCAAAACGCATTGCATTGCTAGAAAACGAGAATTTTTATGTAAATAAACTAAATGTTACACTCCCTCTGCACTTATCCTGTCATTTTACTGAGTAAAAAATTGAACGAATATGTGCGGTTACGTTGCAGAAAAAGTTTTTCGAAGAAAATTCCGAAGAAAAAACGTTTTTTTTGTGTAAAACCTCATCGGGAAAAATTCAAAAATACTGGTTTTTATTTTCCTTTTCGCTCAACAATTTATTCAGTCCAAGTATGAAAGGATTTTCAGTCGTATGAAGGTTAGTCTTTAACCTTTGGACACGTAATGGTGATCAACCCTTGCACGGACCATACAATAGTCACAGGCGTTAACAAACACAATATTATTCTCATCCACAAAAAACGTTTTCTTCGATAAATGCATCATCGGGGTTGGACCGGATGAGTGCACAGGGAGTGTAACATTTAGGGAGGGGCAGTATGTTGAACGCGGTATGTGGAACCGCTACGACTAGAACGCAGTATCTGCCACAAACCGTGAGAAGAACAAACTGTGAGTTGAACAAACCGTGACTGGAACATTTCTAAGTTAGCGGAATGGCTGTGACTGGAACTTTACTTTTTTTAAGTTATCAGCTGTGACTGGAACTAAATGAGATAAAAAAGGCTTTGACTGGAACTAACAAATGGCTGTGACTGGAAACATTTTTGAACTTATTGTCGATAAAAAACTTTAATAGATAGAAACCATAATTGTTTCCAGGGTAATACGCACTAGATTAAAATTGAAACCACGCAGATTTTGGGCTTTGTCTCAATTGACCCAGATCTGCGTGGTTTCTAGGCGGCGCGGTGTAATTATGCAGGCTGGGCGGGTGGCGTCGTATGACCCTAGGTTTTCGCCACCTTCAAGCGAGAACCATGCGGGACACTCCGTTGGAGTGTCCAACGGAGTGACCCGTTTTGGTTGCCCCCTCTTTTTTTAAGAGAAAAAATGAAAAAAAAATGGCAAATTATTTTAATTGGGCAAAATTAGAAAGTAATTTGCTCTGCTCACAGCAACCAAAGCAATTAGCTCACCCCACAATACATATTTTGTATAAAAATACAAGTTATGTATTGCGTTTGTGAAGCGCAATTGCTCTGCTTGCTGTGGGCAGAGCAATTTATAAAAAAATTGGCACGAGGCCAGATAGACGCGGCCACATCTATTTCTGCCAACACACAGCTATAGACTATAAGACCTTATAACGGACCAAATCTCAGACCTTATAACCAACCCTCTGTACGATTTATTTTTACATGGTAAAAAAGCTAAGCTAAGCCAAAGCTAAAAACTTTCGAGCCCGTAAAAATTAGCCAAAGTCGGAAAATTTTACTAATGCTGAGCCCTGCTTGAAACTAAAAATCAAAAGTCAAATTTTACAACAATGCAATATAATGTTACAATGTAACACTGTAACCGTTAATATTATAATGTATCAATTTTACAATAATATTTGTTATAATGATACAATGTTGCAAATTTTACAACAATGCAACATAATTTTACAATAATACAATGTTACAATGATACAATGTTACAATGATACAATGTTACAATGATACAATGTTACAATGATACAATGTTACAATGTGACAATGATACAATGTTACAAAGATACAATGAGTCAATGTTTATTTGTCTGGCTAACAATCTGTACGGAGGTAAATAGCGTGCAACAGATTGAACAGTTCGATGTCATTGGCAGATCTGAGTTTTTTCAATTCCTCCTTTTTAAAACTGGTGATTGGAATGAAGTCCAGTAGCAGTTTGTTTAAAACTTTCATGAACATTTTTTTAGACAGTGTTCTCTTGTCAAAATTTGGATCTCTTTCAATACTTTTCCAATTCTTGTATGCATGGCTGATATCAGATGTTGTTGCGGTGACAGGGAAGCATAAGTACGATTGCAGAACAAGTGATGCTTGTTCTTGTAACAATTGGGTTTCTGCATGGGACTGAAAATAAAATTAAGAATCATTTAACTGGTCAATTTAAGACTGAGATATCGGTTCAGAGCTAGCTAAAATACTGTGTCAGTTATTTTTAAATATTAAAGTTAACTCACCGCTTCCATTTTGGACTGGAAAATAGTATCCTTTTCATGTTGGAAACTATCATATTCCCCGTCAGCGTAGTTTTTGGCTTGGTTTCGGCTATCAATAGCACTTTGCACAACATTTTTACAGTCATCCAACTCGAGTAAAAACTTGAAAAGGTTGTTGAATTTGCCAACAGTTACCAGCGAAAAGCTGTCAGATCTACGATTGAAGTAACTGCTTTCTTCACGTTTAACTAAGCCAAACAGACGCTCTGTAGGTGTGTTTGTCGTCCAAATAATGCTGTCATCAGGGCCTTTTATCATATCGACAACCAATTGCTTGCAATAGGCAGTACATTGTTGCAATGATGTTGCTGCAATTCGATTGCAAGTTGACAGTACTTCCGGAAAACGGGAACATGCATTCAACAAATTTGTTTCAACGTTTGCAAGAATTAAGGAATCTTCAAACTTGGGCGCAAATTGGTTTGTGGAAGAATTGCGGAGCACTTCAACAACATTGGGTGCATTTTCCAGCTTGGTTGCAACCTGGTCCAGCTGTGCAACAATTGTCTTCAGCTCAGACGTTGTGATATTCTTGGACACCGCCGACCAAAAAGGCGCAATAACTCGTTTCCAAATAATGTGCGTCATGGCTAATTCGGCTTTTATTTCTTCAGCTTGGTTGCGCATTTGCAAAACTAGATCATGGGCCTCAAATTTGCAAAATGTTTCCAAGAATTTGCAAATGTCATCGAAGTACAACGCAACAGCAGCAGCATTCTCCGGGCGAACTCCGAATCTACTACCTAACTCTATACGCAGATGTAAGGGCATTTTTTTGTGGACATCTTTAAATAGAAGAGTCCCGCGTGTCTTCAAGAAAGCCACGAACTCTTCGTGCCGCGATTTTGACATGCTGTGAAGACGATGAGATGCAAACAATGCCAAAGATCGTTGTAAGGTGTGTTCACTAACGGCTGATATTTGCTTAAACACTTTTCGCTCACAATTTAGTGTCAGGTGCATAAGACAGCTCAATAAATAACGATCTTTTCCGTCAACATTCTTCAGAATTTCTGCAATTTTTCGGTCCGTTGCATTAGCTGTTCTGCAATTGTCCGACATTAGGGCCGTAATCTTGCTCACACAATTTGTCCACTCTGATTCCGATAAGTTTCCCTGTGTGTCTGTGTAGACTTGTTGCAAACTGTTAACAGCTGTTTTACCAAGGTATTCTGCATCCTGTTTGTTACACAGTTTAACGTCAACAGCAATGAATTCACCAGTTTCGTTGCCAATGACAATCGCATACACATGAGACTGATTTCGTAAAGAAGTACCATCGGAACAAAGCACAATCTGCTCCGATCGTTCGACAAAAGATTTTATGTGCAGATGTGTTAGCTGCGAAAGCCCCCATGTAAGTGTTCGCACGTACCGATCAGTAGGACAAATAGCTGACTTGGGCTGGAAATCAAATATCTTAGCTCTGTTTATCTTAGCTGACTTTTTACTGCCGAAATTGGATTTCAATTACGTTGTAAAAATTTTTTTAAAGTTCAAGTTAAAATTTCAAAAAGGAAAAAATAATTTTAACATTATGTGTATAACAATTAAAAGTTAGTATATTTATTAATTCTCATGATTTTTGAGCCCTGTGCCTGAAAAAATCTTCTCTGGATAAATTCCACAGATTTGCTGAATAACGTTGAGACACCGTACTGATTGTCGAGACGAACAATCTCCCTCCAGCAAAAGACCCAACAACATCGTATTAATTTCGCTAGTGACAATTTTTTTGCATTTCTTTGAAGCGGGAATTTTACAAATTTGCATAATCTCAGGCTCCCAGAGTTCACCAGAATCAATTTCTATTGATGCCAGTTCCAAAGAATCAACAATATCATATTCGTCAGTATCGGCTTCTGTTGAATCTTGCAAGACCATGGGTGGATGCACGTACATCAATAATAATTGAAGAATGGCTTCATTTTCTTGCTCTCGTTCAACAAGCGTGGTCTGCAACTGCTGGCAAGCTCCACAGTCATTATCAATGTTTGAGTTGACGTCTTCATTGACAAGACTTGGATAAGGATCACTGGGATTTTCGAGGATTGCATCAAGAACCTGTGACCCACTAGCAGATTTTCTGATTGATCCGCGACAAGAGCGCTTAAAACCGACATTGGAATCAACATGAACGAGCCCTTTTATCCAAATTTCTTTTAACGTGGCATTTTTGATCAGACTTTCCAGTTGATTCATATTATTGCGGCACATTGTTCTCTCCTGAGCCGATCCTCCATGGCCAGGAAATGCCATTGCTTAAAATAATGATTAATTAACAGTTTCTTTAATTCAATTTTTATCTTACAATTATTAAAAACAGGCAACTTTGTGAAATACACTTTTTTTGCCACAGCATATCCGGTAGTATGTTTCCGCTTGATGCTATCCCGTATTTTCTCTAAGGGTTTTTCCAGTAGACCTTCCAAAGTCTCTGCAGTTAATTTAATTCCGGATATTTCTTCCGCCATAATTCGATGTTATTTAAAAGTATTTTTTTTTGTCTCAAAATTCAAACAAAACATTAAATCTGAAGAGCCAATCACAGAGATGGATTTTCTCTATGACTCATTTCAAGAACCAACGTTAAAGTTATGACACAAATAATACTCTTCAAAGAATGACTCTTTGAAAGAACAAATTATAACTATTAATACAAAACTAACACATGTAAGAATAAAAATGAACCACTAAATTAAAGAAACCAAAAAAAACTTATAAGTGTCTAATTATAACTTTATTTTGACTGGTAGGCATTAATAGACTGTTCGTTAAACGCGTGAGTTTTAGTGGTAAATTTTAACATCATTCTGAATATAGCTCAACCATACTGTATTCGAAAAATGGTATTTGTAAATAAAAACCGCAAAGCTTTTTTTTCTTCAATTATACCTGATCTACGTGTTTAATAAATTTCTAGAACACCATTTAACCTATGTAATTTATAATTAAATTATCTGAACCGAAGTTGTTATGCAATCTGTTTTCATTATTTTCTAGAATAGGAGTGAAATCATACACAATTTTCAATTTACAAAGAAACTGTCAATTTTGAAAAGGAAAGTCGTGAACCGGCAGAAGTGCCAATTAATAATCACCAAGTCATTAACCAGCAAGTAGAACAGTGCCAATTTAGAACTACCAAGTCATGAACCAGCAAGAACAGGAGTGTCAAATTAGAACCAGCAAGTACAAGAGTGCCAATTTAAAAATACCAAGTCATGAACCGGCTAAAACAGGAAAGCCAATTTAGAACCACCGAGTCGAGAACCAGCAAGTACAGGAGTGCCAATTTATAATTACCAAGTCACGAACAAGCCACAACAGGAGTGCCAATTTAGAACTATCAAGTCATGAACCGGCCAGAACGGGGGTACCAACTAAGAACAATCAACTCAAGAACCAGCAAGTACCGGAGTGCCAATTTAGAAATACCATGTCATGAACCGGCCAAAACAGGAAGGCCAATTTAGAACCAACCAGTCAAGAACCAGCAAGTACAGAAGTGCCAATTTTTTAACTACCAAATCACGAACGGGCCAACACAGGAGTGTCAATTTAGAACCAGCAAGTCATGAACCGGCCAGAACGGAGGTGACAACTAAGAACAATCAAGTCAAGAACCAGCAAGTACCGGAGTGCCAATTTAGAACTACCATGTCATGAACCGGCCAAAACAGGAAGGCCAATTTAGAACCACCGAGTCAAGTACCAGCAAATACAGGAGTCCAAATTTGTAACTACCAAGTCACGAACCGGTCAAAACAGGAGTGTCAATTTAGAACCAGTAAGTACAGGATTGTCATTTTATAACTACCACGACATGAACTGGCAAGTACAAGAGTGCCAACTTAGAACCACCAAGTAATGACCCGGTTAGTACTTGAGTGCCAATTTAGAACTACCAAGTCATGAACTGGCAAGTACGGGAGTGTCAATTTAGAACCACCACGTCAACAGTGTCAATTTAAAACTACCAAGTCATGAACTAGCAAGTACAAGAGTGCCAATTTAAAACTACCATGTCAAGAACTGGCAATTACAAGACTGTCAATTTATAACCACCAAGTCATGAACCGGCAAAACCAGGAGGGTCAGTTTATAACCACCAAGTCATGAACCGGCAGGAACAGGAGTACAGGGGGCCCCAAAGTAAGGGCCACCTTTTTCGATTTTCAAAAGTGTCAAAAGATGGCCCTTACTCTGGTGTGGCCCTTACTTTGGTGTGGCCCGAACTTTGAGAAAGCGGATGTCTTTTTCTGTTTGAAGTTTTTTTTAAATTGGTGACCCTGAAAACGTTTTCTGGCACAGGAAAAAATGAGTTTTGAAAATAAAAATGCCAAAAGATCGCCCTTAATTTGGGTAGGGGCTCTTACTTTGTGTAAGCGGCCCTTACTTTAGGGGCCCTTACTTTGAGCCCCCTGTACCAATCTAGAACAGGGTTCTCAACCACAGGGGCGAAACAATCGACCTAAGCCGCCGGGAGTCACTCGTGTCCGTATCGGCCGTAAACACAATAGCTCACGTAGCGGTCGCCAACCCAACAAGCGACGTACACGGCGTCACTATCGGCGACGTTCCGCGATCAGAAAAACAAAAACTCGAGGCCCGTCTGCACAAGTATTCGGATGTTTTGGCATCGGATAGCAACCCCACAAACAGATAAAGTCATGTTTGACGTGGATACGAGTGACTCGCGTCCGATTGCGCAGTAAAAGTATCGCACTCTCTACTTTCTTGGGTCCGATATGGGCCAAATCATTGATAAAAACATGAACACGGGACTCACGAAGAAAACCTCCAGCCCATGGGTAGCCCGACCTTTCTTGTCCTTAAAGTTAATTTGTGGTCACGAAAAATAAACATTTATGAGTACTTTCGCAACCACGCCATTTGGTCTCGAATTGCTGTTCGAAATATGGTTTAGCGACCACATGGTTGCAACATTGTGTTTTAAACAAGGTTTCGCGACCATTTTTCCAACTTGAAAACAATGGTCGCCAAACCTCTCCCAAAATACCACAGGGTCGCAAAAATACTCATAAACGGGTTTTTTTCGCGACCACAAAAGGTCACCAAATCACGCTACTACTCTCAAATCACGGATATCAACTCCCTGCAGCGGCGACATACTGTATGGTACAATCCGGCACATTAATCCGGGCACATTAATCCGGGCACATTAATCCGGGCTCCAGATAGTTCATTTTCTTAGTTGTAATGATATTTTTTATTGAAAACTTGCAAATAGAAATGACCATACTGGTTACTTTTTCAGACTATCAGACAAAAAAACCCGCTTTGCCAAAGTAGGGACCACCTCACTTGTCTGATATGGGACCAAAGTCCTATTTTTGACCCTTACTTTAGATAGATTAGAAGTTAAATCCATATTTCAAGATGGCTTAAACCATCAGGTGGCCGGATAAAACCGCAGTACAAACCCACTTTTATTGGTAAAATAGTGGCCGGAAAAACAATAAATTGTGTAAACTGGTTGTACAAAGGCGGCTAATAAACCCATAGATGGAAGCCCATATATGTAGAGTCAGAAAAAATGAACACAAGAAAGTCCAAAAAATGATTATCTCTATTCTTTACGGCTAAATAGCTGCGCACTGCCTAGACGGAACTAATAACTCAGGGTGCCCGATTACTGCGCATGGCCTAGGCGAAAAATGAAACGTTTTTTTGGAAACAAATCTGCCCAAAACAGCACGAGCGGGCCAACTCGCCCGATAACTGGACATCCGATAACTGCGAACCAGTTAGAGACCGCAACCTGTTGGTTGGATAAATTGACTAGTTAAGGACATCAATTAACGCAGTGAACAACAAGGCTCAGAACCCTTGGCGCTCTGGGCCAAACCAAGCTTAGCCTCCAATGAAACTGCGCCTACAAGCCCTGAAGCTCCGTTTTCACAGAGTGCATGCAACCAGTTCCTTTCGCCCAAGACCGTCACTATGTGTCGAAGACCGGGGGCCTCATCTACGCGTCTTTGCCCGTTGCGGAATACTCACGCCACCAACCTTTAAAGTCTCCACACCAAGGTCAGCAGCGCCCGAAGCAAAGACCGACCGACCGCCACACGCAGAGGCTAACACGCCACCCGACTCGCGCTCGGACAGCGAGGACAGCGTGGTGTCGGTCGTCGAGAGACCGTCGCTGCTAGGACTTACCAGTAAGACGCACATTTCACCATTCAAGACGTCCATTTGCAGGTCCAAATTAGCCTAAAATGTCCCAATACGGCCCAGAATGACCAAAAAGCAGCCAAACCCCAAATTAATCTAAGTTGTGCTAATACGGCCCAAGTCACCTCAATACGGCTTCAAGTCAATCCAAGTCAGCCCAAGACGCTTAAATCAACCGTCGTTGTTCCAACACGGTTCATGTAAACTCAAACAACCTAGACATAAAAGATCTCAAGTCAGTAAAATCAATATGACCCAAACGTTCTACCAAAGTCAGCCTAAGGCGTCAAATAAGCAAAATGAGTCTAGGTTTTCCAAATACGGTCCAGAATTGTGTCAATATGGTCCGAGTAAGCCGCAGATGTCAAAAGCTCGAATCCGTCGAAGTTTTCCAAATAAAGCCCTAAATTACCCCAAAGCGCAAGAAGTCGTCTCAAAACGACATCGAAGTCCGCCCAAGACGACCAAAACCAACGTCTGCCCAAGTAGTCGAAAGTGGTCCAAGTGGTCAAAATACAATCCCAAAAAACCCAAAGTGGCTCCAAGACGTACAAGGCTCCGAGTCAGCCAAAATGGTGCCAATGCGGCCCCAAGTCAGCCAAAGTATTGATTCTGGAAAATAATAGTTTATTAACTAATAAAGTTTGAGCAGCCAATCGACTTCACGCTTCGAATCAGGTGTCATATTATAAAAAGGCAACAACAAAACTCAACATTACTAGTACCAATGACTCAGTTCTTCTCTTAATAAAACATATTTTACATACACCACCTGAGGGGTTATCTTACCAGGGGTTATCTTACTAAGATTGGGTTATCTTACCACTTTTTGGACCAAAACGTTTAGAGGTTTCCGCCTACGCCCTGAGTGGTTATCTTACCAATGTTGGATTATCTTACCACTTTTTAGATAATTTAGGTATAATTCTTGCAATAAAAAGATAATAAAAAGTAAACAAATCCATTATAATACATTAACCGCAAACGTTTTTCACAACCGGGTCATAATTTTAATATTTTTTACCAATTATAACTTAGTAAAATCCACATTTTCTCGGCTTTAAATACACAGGGTGCGCAGTTAACCGCCACCCTCTTAACTGCCACTTTTTCAGTTTACCACCAATTAGGAGTCTCACTATTTTCCAGCGATCGCGCCTACGCCCTGCGCAGTTCCCAGCCATTTGTAATTTTCAAATATATGGGAATTTTTCATAAATTTTCTTTCCATTTTCAAAAGTGCCCAAATCAAATAAGTGGACATACTTGGGTATGCAGCTTGATCCACTGAAGAAAAAACTTCATATCGAGGACCCCCGAATTCTAACTCCTAGGCGCCTAAAAACACTCTTTATAACAACCATGTTTTTAAAAACGCTATACTCACGTTCTCTAATAACTAGTTTTTTTTTCAATTGTTAATTTAAAAGCTTTAAGGGTGGTCTGCTCGATTTGTTTACAACTCAACATCATTTTTTTCATTACACCGCATTGAATACATATAGTTATCTTCAGATTATCTTTAAAGGTTTACTAACTAAGTTCAAGTGCAAAAAAAATAAGTTGGTCAACGAATTTTAGAAATTTGGAGCAANTAAATGGGTTCAAAGCTAAAAAACGCTATTTTCGGACATGTCAAAAACTTGCCTTTTATGATTTAATTACATAAACGTTGAATAGGCTAACCAATTGTGAAGCCGTTTAAGCTTTAAAAACAACTTTTAAAAATATTTTTTTCCACGAGGTGGGTTTGGGAGAAAATTTTCTCGGAAATATTTTTTTTGTTTATAAACTGGTCTTTCTCAAATTAAATTTCGAAAGTTATTTTCATACAATATTTTTTTTTCTCAAAATTTCAATTAAAACATTGCATGTTGAATTATTATTTTTTTTTTGAACACGTTTTCTTTCAAAACTGCGGTGCCTATGAGTTGCCATGAGTGGCATAATTCGTAATTTACGAAAGTGTTAATTCGCAAAATCATAAAGTAGGTAATACTTTCTATTCTGTCTATTGAGTGAGTAGAACTTGTATTTGAGACTGCAACAAGTACTGTACATTATGATAAAAAGATAATCAGACTTACGGAAAAAGAATTTATACAGTATTTGTATTTTTGCTAGTGTTGACCAAAACAGCAGAAAAAAAAATGGTTTTTGATTATTTCTACAATTTAACATGGGCGGAGAACAAAACCACAGAATAATGTCTAGTAAAATGTAACGAAAATCGCATTGTTATACGTTATCAAATGGGATTTTTTTTGATATTTCAACTTATAATAATGCGCCCATCAGGCGTTCTAATTTACAAACGCGTTTTTAATATTATTCGCTCAGCGATTTTTTGCGCCGAAGTTCAACATGTTTGTTCAACAGCTTTTTCTAGCTGAAAAAATAACAAAATAACCCCCTGAGCAGTTATCGGGCAGGTCTCTCATTGGATAATGACAATTTGGTATTACGTAATTCCCCGTTCGTGCCGTTATCGGGCATCCTGCACATTGCTTTAGAATATGACAAAATTTCCCGCTTGTGCTGTTATGGGGCACCCTTTGCAGTTATCGGGCAGATTTTCTTATCCTAATCGGCCTTCGCCCTACGGAGTTATCGGGCAAGTTTTTTTTGTGTCCGATAACTGCCCGATAACTGCGCCGGGGGTTATTTGGCTTAAAAAAAATTCTCCCAAAAATATGAATTACAGTCACTGATCCCAAAGCGTTACGATTTTTCGCTCAAGGAAGCGTAACGTTTTTGGGTCATGAAACCATTTCGTGACCCTTAAGGCCCTTTTTTAACCCTTAAAAAAATTTTTGGTGATTTCTTCATTTAACAGTCATGCGCATATTGGGTAGCTAGCTACCCATTTTCACTTTATTTCTTAATAAACAGAGAACGGCTTGTGA
>SCLG01001374.1:0-13801 GCA_004367875.1 Oikopleura albicans
GTGGTATCAAATGGTTAACCCTCAACTAGCCTCTCAACCCGTCTGTTTCCGGCAATTGGTTACCATTCTTCCGGCTTAACCTTCTGTGCCGTTGGTGAGCATAAAACCGCCGAGGAGGAATTTTTAACCCGCTACGCCCAACGCGGACAATATTGGCGTGTGAAATTATTGCTAGGCATCTCAACGGGTGAAGCGATTCATCCTGACCATTTAACGGATAAGGCCACCGCGTTTATTATTCGAAATAATTTATTTACGGTTGATGCCCAAGTACTGGAGCGACAAACGGTCGAAACGGCACCCTGGGTTATCGAATTAAGCGTTAAAAATGCGCTAAAACAAATAGCAAATGAGGCAAGGCAAAGATGTAAAAAAAATCATGTTATCTTATCAGCACAGCCAAATTTGGGCGAATACAGAACAGGGCGAAATATGAAAAGGATTTAAGTTTCGGTAAACAAAATTTATTTTTGGCCCCGACTTCACCACCTACCTACGTAAGTTAACACCACGTAAATTAACAAAATTCACGTAAGTTAACAAAATTCACGTAAGTTAACAAAATGCACGTAAGTTAACAGTCCGCTCGCGACAACTTTTCCGCCTACGCCCTACCCACGTAAGTTAACAAACTTCACGTAAGTTAACAAAATTCACGTAAGTTAACACCTTTTTTTCCAAAATTTTTGTTAACTTACGTAGGTAGGTGGTGTATGTCTTTTTGATTTTTTTTCTTGGAATTTTTTAATGGTTACGAAGTCAAGTCAGTTTTTAGCCCTTTTTAGCTTGTCCGTTAGGTCAAATGATTCGTTCATCTTAAAAACAAGATACAAATTATATGAAAAGTTTATGTATGAATATGGTTCGAGCGATACGTTTATAAGTATTGCCGCCCGACATCGAGAATGGCTTTCGGAGTTAAATACCACATCGGATACAAAGGTTACCGGCGGAAAGGTTATATCATATGACAAAGGAAACGGTATGTGACATTTTTAGCACCAAGGTTAACTATCAATCCCCCGTTTTAATCTTCTGTTGCGCCTTATAGTGCCATATGACATTGTCTTCCTAATAATCAGGAATCAGGACTGATATTTAGTCCGTTATTAAGGTCCTATGGTCTTTTTTGAGACCAAGGTCTAATGATATTTGCCAAATCGTTTTTGGGCTCGGGTATTACCCGAGGGTCAAATCATGTCTTTTTTGGGAAATTTTTTATAAAAATATGTCTTTTTTACACTTTTTAAGTATAAAATCATCTTTTAGTTGGTTATAGCCTATAAGGACCATAAAACCCTACAGGGGGGTTGGTTATAAGCTCAGCCATTTGTGCCGTTATAAGGTCAAGTCAGTTTTTTCAGGCACTAAGGTCAAGTCAGTTTTTTCAAAGTGCATTAAGGTCAAATCAGTTTTTTGACCATGACCTTATAACCTACCCCCCTGTATAATTTAAAGGGTTTTATGGTCCTTTGAAAATGCATTTATCTATTTTATTAAGACCTTATAACCAATCCCTAGAAATTATTATCGCTCCCGTATTATTCTCCCATGAAACTTTTTCTATGACAGGCCGCGGTGCGCCCTTAAATATACATGTATCGTCGATCAGATTTAAACGAATTAACTTTGGAGCTGCATGTCTTGGGAACTCCCGTTCATCACTTTTTCGGTGTTTTTGGGGACTATTTGACGAAAAACGTGCTGCGGGTTAATTCGGCGGTGGTAAGTTCGCGGCGGTTAGATATTGGTGGTGGCGCATCCTCGACCATTTCGCCAACCGTCTTGACCCACTACGAGTACATTAAAGGTAGTTTGCCAAGTAGTATGTACCAAACTTGAAATTACCGCGAGTCTGTGAATAAGATACCGCGAGTCTGTGAAAAGGTATGGCTAAAATGTTTTGCAACCAATAGAAAAAGATTTGGGTTTTTATGACTCATAAATTATGAGCGTAAAAACACGATTTTCTTCCGGAAACCGATTTTTGTGTTTTGATCGGTTATTTCCAGTAGGAAATCGGCCTTTTTCGGACTCATAAAGAACCCATATATTTTTTAGGTCATACCTTGTCTCAGCACAATCTGATTTGGGCGGGCACAAAAAATGACAAAACCTGTAAAAAGCTTCATTTTCAGATTTTTTTTATTTCTGACCATATTTCTGACCATATTTTCAATATTGAAAATATATTGGCTCACAAATGGCCAAAAGTAACTAAAAATATTTTTTTTTTACCGAAAATGAAGCTCTTTTCAGGTTTTGCCATTTTGTGTATTCGCCCAAATCAGGTGGTGCCCGTAATAAGCAGTTACAGACCCCAGTGCCGTAGGCGCGGAGGGTCTGTAACTGAATTATAAGCAACGCCTATTGGCTCACGACTTTTTATAGGCGCCTCCTAATGGCTAGCGTCCTTTAACCACGCAAACGATTCACCGCGTTGCTTGTAATTTCAATTTCGGTGTCTACTACTTTGAAAACTACCAAAGTACCCAAAATTAAAAAGTCAATCAAGGCCACGCGCAAATATTGTCGTATCAAGGCCTGTATTTTAACGAAGCAGGTTCAATTTGAAAAACGCGACACAAATAAATTTATAACCGGCAGGCGGAAATTGGCGGCGAAAATTCAACAAGATAGAACGCGCGTTGAAAAGGATAGGGTGTCTATTTTCTAGCAAGTTAGGACGATTGTTATCGAAAGTTTATATTTAAACTTTGATTATCTACTCTAAGAAATTAAAAAAATAAAATACGTATTTACAGGGTAGTTATAAGGTCACCGGCAGGTTTGGCCGAATAACGGAAAGGGCGAAACATTAAAATAGTGAAACTTGAACAGGGTGTAATTTTGTTAAAAAAAAATTTATTTTTGGCCTTTTTGGCCAATGTTGAAAATTGCCAAAAATATTTTTTTACAAAAATGAAACCCTTTTAGGTCCTACCTTTTCAGTTTTCGGATTTTTCAGGTTTCGACCTTTTTGTATTCGGCCAAATCACGTTGTGCTATTTGGTCTGAGATATAAAGTCTTTTTTTACCCAAGACCTTATAACCAATCTGCTTGAAAAAAATAAATAATTTGTATACCCTAGAAAAGACGACTGAAAATGTTTTGCTAAAACGAATCGAGCTGATCAAAACTTCGTCGATTTTGGATCGTTTCTGTGCCTTAAACGCCTCCGCCTAAATCTTGAAATAATATTCTAGAATTATTTAGAATGAATTTGGAGCATGTTTTTGCCGCGACCAATAGACAGCCGGATTCCGTTTATTGGCTCAAAGACTCCTATATTGTAACAAGTGCAACGAGTTCCCTGATTGTGCACTTAATTGATCACACCCACCATCACAAAACAGTCCTTATTAAAAATGTGCATAAGGCACATATAAATCGAATCACCGGAGATGGTGAGTTCCTCATGTGTTTTAGGCACAGCCTGATTTGGGCGAAAAATAAAATGGCGAAAAGTGAAAGAGGAAAAATCTGAATTTTTTTTTAACCCCTTTAGGGTTTCATTTTTGGGCGACTTTAAAAATAAATTTTTTTTACCGAAAATGAAACCCTTTTCAGGTTTCGCCCTTTTATATTTTCGCCCAAATCAGGTTGTGCCAATTTTGCGTACCGAATTTTTGCAAGAAAGCGAATTTTTCCAAGAAAGCTTACAGGGGGATTAGGTTATAAGGTCAAAGTGTGACCGTTATAAGGTCACAAGGTGTGACCGTTATAAGGTCAAGTCGTCTTTTTTGCACTAAGGTCAAGTCATTCTTTTTCAAGATAAATCATGTCTTTTTTCACTTTTTTGGCCCCCCGCTCGCCATATTTTTTGCAAAATCATATCTTTAAAAAAAATTAAAAATGGATATAAGGTCAAGTCATTTTTTTGGAGTTCATTAAGGTCAAGTTATTTTTTTGTTCGGGCTTGACCTTATAACCAGCCCCCCTGTACGTCTAATACACAACTCCCTGATTAATTTGAGCTATTTCAGGTGATTTTATTGTGAGTGCTGACGTTTCCGGTACGCTTGTAATTTGGCGTTTTGATGTCGAAAAGGTTCATCTAGAAAGTGTGCAAATTTTATCTAATGTTCATAAAGATCCAGTATGTTCAATAAGCCTTCTCGAGTGTCCCACAGCGCTTATAGTTGTGTCCGCCGCGGGTGATGGTGCCCTTACCATTAATGCCATTGATAAGCTCGTTTTCCAATTTTTAAGGGGTAAATCTAGAATTTTACAAAATTCGACAAAAATCTAGAATTTTACAAAATTCGACAAAAATCTAGAATTCTACAAAAAATTTTCATTTTACATTTTGTAAAAACCCGATTTAATGCTAAATGAGGAGTTTGAAATTTTACCACATATTTTATTCGGCTTGGACTTCGAGAAACCGACAATTTTCAAATTTGACCGGTCATAAAAGCCGGTAAACCAGTACCTACGACTCGAAATTCGGTTGATGCATTAGGCCCATCAATTCTCCAAAAAATGTTTATAGAATTCTAGATTTTCTTTGAATTCTCTATCTTTGTAGAATTCTCGATTTTCGGAGAATTCCCGATTTTTCGTCGAATTTTGTAGAATTTTTTTTTTTCATTGGCAAATTGGAAAACGGCATTTATAGGCTACAATGGAATCTACGACTAGCTCAAAAACATTCTTGCCCCTTTACCCCCTATGCGTCGCTTGCACCCGGATAAAGTCGTTAAATTCGGTTTTAATTGCTCTGGCGACTAGCGATTATTTTCTTCGATTTTTTCTCATTTCCGACTCAATATCGGACGCCGACTTTGATGAAAAGTCAAATGTGAAAGTCGGCGAGGATTGGATAACCAATTTGAGATTTTCCAAAAATCATGCTGACGATCAAGTTGACCTGGCAATTGCAAATAATGATAAAAAGGTTAAGGGCTAGATTTTCGTAAATGGAGTTACACAAGGATATTTGTTATATGACCCCCCCCCCCCGGGGTCATGTTACAAATTTGTCGCATGAGATTCTTTAACTGACCAGGCGAAAGCATTTGGCGTGCTGATTCCGAATATGAGACATACACCACCTAAAAATTTGACTTAACACCATTTGGCTTAACAATTTGCATTTGACTTAACAGTTTGCAGTTGAATTAACACTTTTTTGTCCTTTTTTTGTTGTCTTTTTTTCCAGCATTTCCGCCTACGCCCTTGGGGATTGTCACGCCGCCTGAGGGTTTATCAGGCCGGTTTTGGAAGGAGAAAGTGGCCTGATAAACCCTCAGGCGGTGTATAACAATTTTTTGGATTTTTTCGTTCATTATGTTGTTTTATATCATTTTTTATAGTTTCAAGTTTTCCAGGGTTTTAACCTACACACTACCCATGTGGCTTAACAGTTTGCATTTGACTTAACAATTTGCATTTGAATTAACACCTTTTTTCGGAAAAAAATGTGTTAAGTCCAATGGTTAGGTGGTGTATTTCAATTTTTTAGATGTATAATAATTATATTCTACAAAATTTGTGTAAAAAAACAAAATTGTGTAAAAAACACATCTTAATTTCGACTGTGGGACCTACTAATTTGCATTGGTAGTTTTCTACCTTAATTATTTTGAAGGGATAATTTTAAAATCGCGGTTTTGTTTTAATGACGGTGTTTTTTCAATGAGCTAACCCTAAAAGGTTCGCGTACTACGAGTTTTCTACAATGATGTTTCATCAAACCCAATTTCGAACGATCGCCTCCAGGTGGAGCGGAAAGTCATTGCGGGAACAAATTATCAAGTGAAATCGGAGACCATTTTGCGGGGTCATCAAAACTGGGCAACCGCATCGTGCTGGTTTAGTGATGAAAACGAGGACCGGCTAGTCACGTGTAGTGGGGTGACATCATCTGGAAAAAATAAATGATAAAAAACGGACTTTCTGGGAGCTTTTTGGCACAGTGGTTTTTGGAAAAAAACCGTCNAAAAAACCCGTTTATGAGTACTTTCGCGACCACACCATTTGGTCGCGAATCGTTGTTCAAAGTATGGTTTCGCGACCAAATGGTGTGGTCGCGAAAGTACTCATAAACGGGTTTTTTCGTGACCACAAATGGTCGCGAAAGTACCCCACTCCCTTTCTGGGACCTTTTTGGCACAGTTGTTTTTGGAAGAAAACGGTCCTCGAAGAGAACTTTTTTAGCCAAAACTTTTTTGACCGAAAACGTTTATCTGACAAATTTTTTACGCGGAAAATTTAGTGAATTTGCGGTCAATTTTTGAAAAAAGCTATTTATGTTTTCATTCGATGTTACCCCCTACCGGTAGTATGGACAAATCGATAATAATTTGGCGCGCGGTTGAAGACGGAAATGACATTTGGGATGATTGTCATCATTTGGGAGAAATGGGCGGCGGAAATATGGGATTTTTGGGGGTCGTTACCGGAAAAGATAGATTTGGTGTCAGGGGGTTAGTGGCGCACTCGTACACTGGCTCTTTGCATTTGTGGTGGTTTATTGATCAAAAGGGAGTGTCAATTGTGGAATATTGTCCCATTAATAAATAGGGAGTTCTTATACAGGGGATAGGCCAACTCTCATACAATTTAAAAAGTCCAATCGGGGCCGCTTTCTATTCTAAAAATAAAATTAATATGAAGTTCTAAAAGGAAAGGAAAATCCAATTTTGGGATAGACGGGACTTTGACTCCCGAATCCTGAAGCGTCCCGGAATTGAATACATCACGATTACGCCAAAAATTTAAATAAAATGACATGAAAGTTGCTGATACCGAGACACTTGATGCGCGTACACACGGCATTTTCCACAATTTGACACTCCTGGATAGTGGACATCTTCCCCGTCACCTTCGGGACATTATGCGCCTGTACGGGACTTGGCTTGGTCCAAAGATAAATCAATTTTACTTTCGAGCAGTTTCGATCAAACTACACGGCTTTACTCACTGGTATGTAAACGGGTTATAGAAAAATGTTCAAAAAGACATGATTTTTATAGCCTATAGGGTGAAGTCTTTTTAGCATAACAAACTTGCCGCTAAAAATCATGTCTTTTTGAACATTTTTCAAATCTCTTGCCCATATAAAATTGCTACAGGGGGGTTGGTTATAAGGTCAGCCATTCGTGCCGTTATAAGGTCAAGTCAGTTTTTTTGCACTAAAGTAAAGGATTGGTTGGTTATAAGTAGGGTGCCCGGAAAAATTTCACCCAAAAAAAAAAATTCGAAAAATTTTCGAAAATTTTTTTTTTTTTTAAAGTCTTCAAAAAGGCTATCGAATGGCTAATCTGACTTTTCAATATTATTAACGGTATTGCTATACTCGAAAGTTGCGGGCACCCTAGTTATAAGGTCAAGTCAAATTTTTGGTCGAAAAACCGTTAAAACTTTTTCTTTAAAATCATGTCTTTTATTCACTTTTTTTTGAGTCAAGACCTCGGATTTATTTAAAATGGTTATAAGGTCAAGACATTTTCAGTTTCCATATAGTCGCTACCAAATTTATTTGACTGTATGCCATACAGTGTATGGAGTAAAAAATTATATGATTATCTTTATAACTGTACAAAGCGCCCCGTATTTGAGTAGGGTTTAAAAATCAATATATTTATAACTATATTAGTGCAAAAAACAAAATGGAAAAGAATGGGCGGAATTGGCGCGGCCTCAAGTTCACGGTCATGACATTCGTTGCCTCGACATGATTTCGAATACAATGTTTGCGTCTGGCGCCGAGGAAAAAGTCATTCGCGTTTTTCGCGCGACAAAAAACTTTCGCGACAATTTTAGCGCGATAACAGGCGTTGAATTGGAGGTGGAGGAGGAGGATGATGATAATCTTCCGGAGGGTGCGGCAGTTCCGGCACTCGGACTTTCCAATAAGGCCGTTTTCGAAAAAAGCGGTTCCGTCAAAGCCGACCGGGAAATGCAGTCCCACGAGGCCTATATGTCCGATCAATTCACGGCTTTAAATGTACGTAGTATAAAATCTGGCATTTGTAGAGTTTTAAAAGGCGTCTTAATCAGTTATCTTAACAAATTTCTTTGCTCAAAAAGTGTTGAAATAATTACAGGGGGTCTGGTTATAAGGTCACAAAAGGTCATCTTTTTTGCACTAAGGTCAAGTCATTTTTTTCAAGATAAATCATGTCTTTTTTCACTTTTTTTTGGGTTTAAATTTAGAACTCGACATATACGTTTAGAACGACAGGGGTAAACACGGGTAATAAATTTTTTTTTCTATAAAATAGTGTCTTTTTAACATTTTTCTAGAGGGAAGACCATAATTTTTTAGGGAAAATCAAATGCTGAACAAAATTTCAGGTTTGTTCTCAGCACAGGTCTTCAAAAATTTGAAAATGGTTATAAGGTCAAGTCATTTTCTTTGGAGTGCATTAAGGTCAGGTCATTTTTTTCGAGCTTGACTTTATAACCAGACCCCCCTGTACATATTGTGAAGATATTTGGGCAGTACGTTTGAAAAAATTGGTTGGTTATAGGGTCAAGTCAGTTTTTAACAATGCATTTAAGGTCAAGTCAGTTTTTTAGACCTTGACCTTATAACCAACCCCCTGTAGTTAGGCCTTAGGTAGTCTAGGCTATTTCAATACGTTGGTTATAAGGTCAAGCCCTAAAAACGACTTGACCTTTATATCGATAAATTATGTCTTTTTACAGTTGTGAAGCCCATAAAGGTTTTCATGTTTTGGATGGTTATAAGGTCAAACTTTGCTTTTAGGGTTTTACCTTATAATCAAACCCCCTGTACGTGTGTATAAATATTATTTTAGTTGGGGTCAGCGCCCCTGGAGGAAGATTTGATTCAAAATACACTTTGGTGGGAGGAGCGGAAACTTTATGGGCATGGTGCTGAATTACAGTCCATAGCCACATCACCAGACTCAAAATGGATTGCTTCGTCTTGCAAAGCCTCGAAACAAACTCAAGGTTTGCTCCTTTAGGCAACGCGGTCTTTCTGAGAAAACGTTTTTTTAAAGAAAGCTTTTTTCGTGGAATTTCAAACTACAACGTTCGTTTTCTTTGAATAACTTTTTTTCTGAAAAATGGAAAAAAACTTCCACGAAAAAAGTTTTCTCTGAAAAATGGAAACAATTTTCAAGAAAACGAAAAGTTAAGGTCTTATACTGGGAAAACTAGTTAAGCCAAGTTGTAGAGCTCGTCAAACTACGTCGATCTGACTATTCAGAAATTGATTTGGGCCACCAGGGCCCCCTAGAGAGCTGTTTGAAGTCTCCAACCTACGCAAAAAAACACCGTCAATCGAATTTTCTCGAAAAGCCTCCATATGCCTTAAATCGACGAAAAAAACAAGTTGCGTGTCTATTAACACGCATTTCCCCTGGGAGTTAACTGACTTGACCAGTTTTTTTTTTCGGTCTGACCTTATAACCAGACCCCATATACACAAATTCACTTTTTACCTAAAAATTTTAGCGGCTGTTTTCTTATGGGAAGGGCATGTAAAAGGTAAACCCGGTGCTGTTGCGAAATTGGAAGGGCATCAACTGACGGTTATTCAATTGCGGTTTAGTCCAGATTCGAACCGGCTCCTTTCCGTCGGACGAGATAGAATTGCAATTATTTGGAGGTTAGACGACCAACTAGGGTGGACTTTTGAACATAAATTCGGAAAAGGTATGTTCTACATTAAATTCCCTCCTGAAAATAAGAAGTTATGACACCGCATTTTTAGAGAAAACGCTTTTAAACGAAAGACAATTTTTTTCTATAGAAATCATGTCTTTTTGAACTTTTCCCCAGCACTTAAGGCTTATTGTGGAAAAAATTCAGGTTCGTTATAAGGTCAAGTCAGGTTTTTAGACCTTTACCTTATAACCAACCCCCGTGTATAACCTTTTTGCAATAAGGGCACCCTACAGGGGGGTTGGTTATACGAGTAGCCATTTAGACCATTATAAGGTCAAGTGATTTTTTTGCACTAAGGTCAAACTTGAAAATCACTTGATTTTTTTTTTTTTTGAAGCATGCAGCATGCTGTTAGGGAAAGAATCTTAAAAATCATGTCTTTTTAAGCTTTTTTTTAAGAATACCCCCCTTTTTATAAGGCAGATATGGTGTTTAAAAATGTACTTTTACACTTTTTTCTAAAGGCGTCCGTTTTTCAGATGGTTATAAGGTCTTATGGTCTTTGTTTCTAAAAACCTTATACCGTCCCAGAAAATAGTTAATGTCTTTGTAACAATGTTGTAAAGTAATAAAAAATTCAGAAATGAAAGGACATTCCCGGTTACTGTGGAACGGTTGTTGGTCCCGTTTGAGTTCAAATATTTTCTATACAGTGGGTCGTGATAAACAATTAATATGCTGGAAGCTTAATGAAAATGGGTGGCACAAATTGTGCGCTATCAGCTGTCCAAATGCAATCACAGCCGTGGACTCGACCGCACTAGCTAATGGCGGTAAAGAGTTGATTTTAGTCGGGCTAGAATGTGGCCAATTGTGGGGTGTCATATATTTTTATGACTCATAGTATCATAACTGGAAAATGTTGGTATAAAAAAAACTTCCGGTGATTTTTTACTGATTAGGAAATACGATTTTTTCTACAAGAAAATTATACAAGATCGGGATTTTTGGAAATTATCAGAAAAAAGAAGACGGATGATATGGACTCCATATTATAAGGGATGGGTATAAGGTCTGTGAAATCGGCCGCTATAGGCCCGGCTTATATAAGATACATGGGGTTGCTAATAAAAGTAAGCTCTGAATTTTTTCCGTTATAAGGTCTTATGGACTTTTTTTTGAGACTTAGGCTAATTATTTTCAAAATTGTGTACACTCCTTGAGGGTTTATGTGCCCATTTCGCGACCTGAAAAGTGGGCACATAAACCGAAATTGGGCACTTAAGCCCGCAAGCGTAGGCGGAAAACTTTGCTGAAATTTTTTTGGGCACATAAAGCGACGGTCGGACTTTCTTCTAAATATAAAACTAAAAAACTTAGTTTAAAACGGCAACAAAAATAGAAAAATTTTATTTCTCACTTGTCGGTCGATACAAAAAAAAAGCTTTTGAAATTATGAAAATGACTCAGTGGGCACATAAACCCTCATGCGTGGGCGGGATTCGTGGAAAACTTTTCCTCAAAAACTGGGCACATAAACCGTCCGACGGGGCTAAGTGGGCACATAAACCCCGGGCACATAAACCCTCAAGGAGTGTATTTGTTTAAAAAAAAATATATAAAATCATGTGTTTTTACATTTTGTTGAATTTAAGGTCTTAAGGTCCTTTGCTAAATGTCTTATAACCAACCCACGGGGTATATTATATACCGTATATAATTTATGGTCCTTTTGAAAAATTTATAAAATCATGTCTTTTTACATTTTTTTTTAAATTTAAGGTCTTAAATTGGGGTCTTTTCCTTAATGTCTTATAACCAACCCACGGGTATATAATTTATGGTATTTTTGAAAAATTTATAAAATCATGTCTTTTTACATTTTTTTTAATTTGAGGTCTTAGGGTATTTTGCTTAATGTCTTATAAGTAGAGGGCGTTCCTAAATTTTTGCTGCCAAAAAAAAGTGTTAAATTTGTTTCTTAAAAGACCACGTCTATATGTAATCGACCACGGCGCATCTGATTTTTTCGTTTAGAAAGGCCAAAAACCAACCGGTTAAGAGAAAATGACTAATAAGCACTAGAATGTGAGGTTTTTTGGCTCTGTTACATCAGCTAAAAGCTCCTAAACGNTACGAAATTAGAGCGTAAACCGTAAAAAATGTTCTAACCGTCATATCTAGAACCGGTTATGTCCGAATAAGTTGAAACTTTGTATGAGAACTTAGAATACCCATCGCTAAGTTCATGTCAGTTTTCAGAAATATACGAGTATTATTTCTATAGGTTGGTCATTTAGGAACGCCCCCTACTTATAAGTTATAACAAACCCAAGAGATATATAATTTATGGTCTTTTTGAACTATTTAGATCTTAAGGTCTAATGGCTCTTATGGTAAAAGTCTAAATTTACCCATTTTTCCACACTAATATTTTCAACATTTTGACACCCCGCCGATTGCGAAGCCTAGTGTTCGATGGGGAACAACTGACGGAGCTGGACGTTCTTGATGGGGATTTATCGCATGCGGCAATTGTTAATCAAATTAGATTCAAAAATAGCAGTTTTGTCGCCACTTGTGGAGACGATAAT
Source organism: Oikopleura albicans (assembly GCA_004367875.1). Classification (NCBI taxonomy): domain Eukaryota; kingdom Metazoa; phylum Chordata; class Appendicularia; order Copelata; family Oikopleuridae; genus Oikopleura; species Oikopleura albicans. Next base: position 12,184 of record SCLG01001374.1, read on the forward strand.
CAAGTGAAATTATTTTCCATTACGGACTGTAGCTGAGAACGGTTTTTGAATGATATAAAATGCAAAGGGGCTCGAGCCCAGGTTGAAAAAATGCCTCTAAATTGTGTTCCACTATACTAAATGTCAAAATATTTTTAAATGAGAGAAAACATGTGCACCCTTATTCGGCGCCTTGGACCCTTATTTGGTTACAGCGAATCTATCAAAAACTATTTGGGATATTTTAAGCACACCTCTCTGTAGGGGACAATAGTGGGACTATCTACTGTATTTTATAAATCCGTAGATTATAAAGTATAAAAAAATGATTAAAGAATCGTTTTGAATGGAAGTACACGAACGAGTTCCCCTGGGAGTTAAACTCAAATTTAATTTTAAATTGATAAAATCAAACACGAAGTTGTTTCGGAAATCACGATTTCCAATTTTCGAACGCTTATCGACCCTTATTTGGCGACCATGTTACATGGTTACAAGGTCCATGTAACTGTAAATTAAAAATACCCCCTGTAGATGATTTTATAGGCGACCCTGTACACATGTTTCATTACACGGCACCGCGGTCATTCGGCGAAAACTCTATCATAGTGAAAAGCTGTACACAAGTTTGGGGCCTCTTAAAAAAAAGCCGTCTTTTGAAAAATATCCGAGAAAAAACGATTTTCCGAATAAAAAAATTTTTAGGACGAAACTCTCGTCATGAGAGTCAAAAAAAAATCCTTAAAATTTCTCGGAAAACGTTTGCTTCAATCATGTTTTTTTTTTCGGAAAAACGTGAAATTGCCCGATAAAGGGTTTCCACCAACGACTACGGTGCCCAGGTTTACTTACTTTATCATAAATTATAAAAAAAATATTGTTATTTTTAGATGATAGTGAGACTGTCGCTAATTAGATTCTCGAAACGTAAATTATATTTGACGCAGATTTCGGCTAACCCATTTCGAATTTTGGGTGTTTCGGTCAATGCCTCAAAAAAGGATGTCAAAACAGCATACCGCAAGAAAGTGATGGAATGCCACCCAGGTAAATATATACACTCTTGACCAACAAGGACGTAACTCCCCTGGGCTGTTCCCTTCAAAGTATTTTTGCGCTATCTAGAAATAACGGAAGAAAAAACGGCGAGAATTTATGTATTACACTGAGTTTTCAACAACATATTTTGTAATACCGATTATTTTTCCATGACCGCTTCGTTCAAAACATACTATTTATTCTTCATATTTTTTTGGAAAAAATTCAGCAAAAATGTAAAAAAAAATGGGGTTGGTTATAATAAAATGCATTTAAGGTCAAGTCAGTTTTTTTGACCTTGACCTTATAACCAACCCCCCTGTAATTATATACCATTTTAATTATATTAAATAAACATGATGCGTCTTAAACCGGCACTTTTTGACCAATTTTTTCAGAGATAACATTATTTAGCGACTACGCATTGAGCCGGTCACCGGTCAAAAACCCGTTAACTGGCCAGTTTTTGATTTTTTTTTTGTAGCCGGTTAACGGCGGCGCATCCTGTGTACAAAGCTACAAATTTTTTTGTCTAAAAAATCATGATCGATAGATTAAGATTTGCATCCGGATGATGATAAAAAGAAAGCCGAATTTATCC